>OV651823.1:42752213-42759213 GCA_927349885.1 Psylliodes chrysocephalus | reverse complement strand
TAATAATTTAAAAGCCCCACCTTCGACCACAATACGTCACCATATCAATCTGCGCAATAGTATAGTAGTAATAGTATAGTAGTAATAGTATAGTATCAATCTGCATATCAGATCTCATAGGTATTTTTGAGATATTTGAATTGAAGTGGATGGTTTTAGAGATGACGGGTTTCATTCTGGCCATAAAACATTTGTTTATATCAGAAATATGATTTTATCGGGGCGATTTAAAATACACCTTAAGCAAAATAAAGTCTAGGAATGCATTACTTTCTTTTATTTATTGAAAACGAGAAAGGTAATCAGACTACAGGAAATGGAACTTTAAATATGAATTTGGATCTGTTTCCGAAATGAAAATTTCGGCTATAAAATAAAAAATTCATAAAGAAGTATGAAGTATATGAATCTTACATTTTATATGCCTGTCAGAATATTACCGTGGCTATCAAATAGCGTTGGATTTACTATAGTACATGGAAATCGTACCAAAAAAGAATTGTTGCCTTATATCAAATAAGGTAGTTCTGATTTTTTTATGAGTTAGTAGTAATGAAATGGGTAAGGACAAATCCAAGTTTTCCACCTCGAAAGCCCTTCGAATCACAGCTAAATACTTGAAAATTCATTTAAATTTAATAGTTTTTTCCTTTTCTGTCAATTTTTACCACCAAGGACCTACGTGTCGGCAAAAGTTAATATGGACACTTTTTAAGTAGACGAAATTTGCAATTAAATGAGAATAATTTGGTTTTGGTAAACCAAATAGTTTTTAACATACGACTATTTAAAAGTTTGCAAATTTAAAAAAAAAAGATGTATCTGAGTTTTTTTAGTTTTCGACAATTTTTACCTCTAAGTAGTGAGTTTATTGGAAAAGTTACTAACAAAATGTCAACTTATACCTAATAGTTCCTGAGACACATCTGTTCAAAGTTGTTGAAGTAAGTAAATTATGTAATTTGGTTTTAGTAGGCTAGATAGTTGGCAAAATTTAAAAAAAAAATAGATAAATTACAATTTTTTTTAGTTTCTGGTAGATTTTTACAGAAAGTATGTTTTTTTTAACTTTTATGTGTAACATAACATATATTAAATATTTTAACAGAATTTATTTTTACTTTTATTTGCAACTAATATCACTGAAGAAACAAGACCACAGAAACTTGTGTCATCGATTTGATATTCAAACAAACATGCTAACGTCAGTACCCCGTGGATGTTATATTCGATGAAACAACCATTGCTTCAGTTGCTCAGGACAAGTTCCTATTGAATGACAAAAATAAATTTAGATTCATCGACATACTGAAGGTTCACCTGAAGAAGAACAAAATTCTAACATTACAGGCAGAAGAATATGCTGATAGGTTAATAGTAACCACAGCCATTTCCATATCCTCGTCTTACGAAGTAGCGAAGATCGTCGGCGAGGATATAGATCTGTTGGTCTTACTTTGTGGTTTGTCACGAGATAGAGGAGACCACATCCTTCCAACAAACGGACCAAATAACAATATTATATTTGTAAAATGTGGGAGAGGAAAAACCAAGTTGTTATCTACTCGAAAAATTCCTTTATGCAATTATCAGAACCCGGAATAGCACTGTTCCTTCACGTATTTAGCGGTTGTGATACAACATCAGCAACTTTTGGCCAAGAAAAAAAGAAATTTCTATCGACAATAATAAAACAGCCTCGCCTCGAATAAAACACAGAAATTTTCTTAAGTTCCAATTCCACACCTGAGCAAGTTGCCGACGCAGGACAGACTTTCCTCGTTTCACTTTATGGAGACAACAGAGAATCTCAAAATCTTCGCTTCCTATTGTTCACTAGGGCAATAGTTAAGCTCAACAAGAACCTCGCCAGAGTACCTCCAACCAGGGATGCTGTAAGATTTCACTCTCTACTAACATATCATCAGGTGAGAATGAGTTTTTTGCTTGTATTTCTTTCTGCTTCAGACCACATTCTTTATACATGGTTCCTTATTATGTTGTTGATTTTGTTTCAGGTACTGAAGTGGCTGGGAAATGAGAAGAATCCTCTCGATTGGGGCTGGATGCGAAGTACAAAAGGCCTCGTTCCTGAACAGATGATGGCACCACCAGCTCCTGAAGCTCTGCTAAATATGTTTTTCTGTAACTGCAAAAACGGTTGTATCAGCAGTTGTGGTTGCAGGAAAGCAGGACTGAAATGCTCGTCTGTTTGCAGCTACTGCACTGGTCAATCTTGCAAGAACACACCAGACCTGATGTGTGACGACATTCATTGGTAACACACCATCAAATGACGATTTCGACCTTCCTGAGCAGTTCAATGAAGAAAGTCTAGCTCAGCAAGCTGCCCCCAAAAGGTGTGCTGTGGATTCAGTAGACGAGCCTGGTCCATCAAAACTTTTTAAAAAATGCGAGTAAAAACTATTTTGTTAACTGTGCTGTATATAAAATACAATGAGGTGTTTCATTACTTTTCATATTAATGTTTTAATTAGTAAAATGTTCATTTTAATAAATTATAATGCTTATTTCACTAACAGGGCGTACTTCATTTTGCAAACCCTCCTAGTACATAATTGTTTACTTACCTCAACAACTTTGAACAGCTGCGTTTCAAGAACTATCAGATGTAAGTTGACATAATTGGTCTCATTTTGTTGGGAATTTAGTAGACTTTAATTACTAAAAAAAGTAACTTTTCCAATAAACCCACTCATCAGGGGTAAAAATTGTCGAAATCTAAAAAAAGTAATACTTCTTAGTTTTGAAATTTTGCAAACTTTTAAATAGCCGTAATCTTATAAACTATTTGGCTTACCCAAACCAAATTATTCTTATTTCATTGCCAATTTAATCTACTTAAAAAATGTGCATAGAAACTTTTACCGTAACACAGGTCCTTGGTGATAAAAATTGACAAAAGTTCTAAAATTTAAAAAAAATTTTAGTATTTAACAATTATCCGAAGGGCTTTCGAGGTGGAAAATTTGGATTTGTCAGTACTACTTCATTTAATATAAGGCAAAAAGTACCAATTCCATGAACTACTATGCCATATTTAATAGTTTTTTGACAAACTCATGGAACATTCAGTTGTACCATTTTTATATATATTTTTTAATATACCTACTGGTGAGCAATATTTGAAATATGACATTTATACAATATGAACAAAGTACCTACTTAATAAAATATTGGTAATTTGTTAAATTATTTTTTGTTAAATTGTATAACATAATTTTTTATTTGCAGATTTCCGTTCTTCTAAATCAAGATCGAAACATATCGACGGACATTTTGAAAAAAACTTTGTGTTTTGTGAATTTTGTGGAAGATTTATGACAAAGATGAATTTTTCTCGGCACCAATTTATTCATATAGTAAAAAATAGATCAAGAAAAGTTTCTCTAAAAATCAATGACGTTTCCAGCATACAGACACATTTAATAATTCACAGTAATGAAAAATCATTTAAATGTGACATTTCTTCAAAAGGATTTAATCACAAATTTAGCTTACAACAACATTTAATAAATCACAATAATAAAATACCGTTTAAATGTGACATTTGTTCAAAAGGATTTAATCACAAATTTAGCTTACAACAACATTTATTAACTCACAGCAATAAAAAATCATTTAAATGTGACGTTTGTTTCAAAGGATTTAATCTAAAATCTAACTTACAAAAGCATTTAATTATTCACACCATTGAAAAACCATTTAAATGTGACATTTGCTCAAAAGGATTTAATCATAAATATAATTTACAACCACATTTATTAATTCACAGCAATGAAAAATCATTTATATGTGACATTTGTTCTAAAGGATTTAATCGTAAATCTAGCTTACAACAACATTTATTAACTCACAGCAATAAAAAATCATTTAAATGTGACGTTTGTTCAAAAGGATTTAATCATAAAAGTAATTTACAACAACATTTATTAATTCACAGCAATGAAAAATCATTTATATGTGACATTTGCTCAAAAGGATTTAATCATAAATATAATTTACAACAACATTTATTAATTCACAGCAATGAAAAATCATTTATATGTGACATTTGCTCAAAAGGATTTAATCATAAATATAATTTACAACAACATTTATTAACTCACAGCAATAACAAATCATTTAAATGTGACGTTTGTTTCAAAGGATTTAATTTAAAATCTAACTTACAAAAACATTTAATAATTCACAGCAATGAAAAGCCATTTAAATGCGACATTTGCTCAAAAGGATTTAATTATAAATCTAGCTTACAACAACATTTAATAATTCACAGTAATGAATAATCATTTAAATGCGACATTTGTTCCAAAGAATTTAATAAAAAATCACAGTTACAAAAACATTTAATAAATAACAGTAATGAAAAACCATTTAAATGTAACATTTGTTCTAAAGGATTTAATCAAAAATTTAACTTACAACAACATTTAATATTTCACAGTAACGAACAACATACTGGCTAATCGACCGCCGGCGGTGCTTGCATTTGTTGAAAAAAAAAACCGTCTTCCGGCCACACGGTCTTCTTCATACAGGAAAGCCGCCGCAAATCTAAACTGATTTATTAATCAGGGCGGCATGCTATCAGTGAATTGAAAAATGCCGCTGTGTCCAGGCCGTTGGTGTTTATGTCGGTTGGCGTAGCCAGGTATAAATTGAAATTTTATGGTGGCGGCGAAGCCGATACTCTACGAGAAGTCGTTACTTCGTCTTCTTGTTGTCACGGCATTATTATTATTATTATTTGTTCATGTATGTGAAATTTGCTTCTAAGGTTTATAAAATACTACTGCTAGTTACGGCGTAAATGAAAACAAAGAAGACGCATTCACACAAACACCTCCCACCACAGCAATTACAAATGATTGGTGTTGTCTTTGATATGCGAGTTTTTTCCGGCGGCATTTAATGTTTCAAATACAGTAGATCGTCGTCCGGCGGCCTTATCAATACTCTGATAACCTGCCGCCCTCAACAAATCAGTTTAGATTTTCGGCGGCTTTCTTATGTGAGAAGACCATGCCGCCGGAAGACGGTTTTAGTTTTATTAAATTCGGCTAGCCAGTACGAATAACCAAATTTTTAAATGTTGATTTACATCATTATATTGTAAAATTAATTTAACGCAACATTTTGTAGTGTATTCTATTCCTTCTGTTTTTATCCAATCCGTCGGGAACAGATTTCAGCTAACGGGCAGCTTTTCCGAAATGCGAGCATGAGGATGTAAATTCTTAATTTACATAAAATTATCTCTCATCCCTACCTTTGTAAACTAACACAGGCCCGTGACTTTCTATACTTTCATTGTTAAATTCTGGTTAAAATGTCAACTACCTTAGTACCTCTTCCCTATTTATCTGGGGTAGTATTGACAAGTTTTGGGTTATCAGTCAGCATGTTGGTTGCGGTTACATGAGAATAATTACATCTAAAAGTATAAAATATTTAGGTTTTAAGCCACTTGAAGACAAAAATTAGTATGATTATTACAAAATACCGATAAATATAAAAAACTTAAAAAAACAATCCTAAACTTTTCCATAAAAACAGTTTGTCGCAATTATCCAAAATTGTAAAAAATGGAAATGGCCGCCTTTGGTTCTAGACCCCTCACTTCCAAGATCTGAGTAATCGATATTCCCATGTTAGTCCAGTCATTATAGTAAGTTCACCTCAGAATTCGAGATACCCACCTGTAAGTCTGTAAATACTTGTATATTGACACCCTAAAAGTTGTTTCAAAACCTACATATGGTAGGGTGTATGCAACTATTAAATTTCAAGGTCAAAGGTCACAAAAATCGGTTTTTTGCGCTTTTTTTGTAAATATCTCATTTCCTATGGGTTTTTTGCTATTTGTATTCTACAAATTTTGTTAAAAAAAAATTTCATACGGTGAACCGTTTTCGAGATAGAGGGCGGAGAGCGCGCGGTCACAGCATCACTTCAGGTCAACCGGTGCCTCCGGTCGAAAGCGCGCCATATATAGTTGATGAACTATCGATAAATCAATGATTATAAATATTTGTCAATTTTTATTAACTATTATATTATATTTTATCATTTTTTTCCTAACCTATCCACTTTTTATTCAGTATTAATTTATTTAACAACACTTACCTGCCCATGTAATTGCAGAATTGTTAATGAAAATATAGGAATTATATTTGAAATTTAACCTAATTAATATTAATAACTTCTTACATGATGAAAAAAAAAAACAAATAAATTATGAATTAATCTTTTTATTAAAAAATATCATTCAATACATTTTTTTTATTAAAAATAAAAAATGGAATAAAGGGTACAAAAACTACAATTTAAATTTTAATCATCTTCTTTCTCTTCATCGTCGTCTTCCGGCTGCTGGTAAATTTCAAACTGGTCTTCATTACCGTCTTCAACGACATTTGTCTCAAGTTCTTCCATGATTTCGGGGTCAAAGGTTTCATCTTCGGTAATGTCGCTCTGATATGGTAGAGCATTGAGACAAGCTTGCCCATTACATTGGCCACAAGCTAAAGAGCATTGCAAGCCCGCTTTCCTGCATCCGCATCGCGAACCACAACCACTCTTGCAGTTGCAGAAAATTGTATTTAGCAAATCTTCTGGAGCAGGTGGTAAAATTGTCATGATAGGCTCCAGAAAATCGTTTCGCATTGCCCAACCCCATACCTGGGGTTCCAAATCATGCCCTAGCCAAGTTTGAACTTGATAATATACACGTTTGAAATGTTGATGAGCAGCTGCACTTGTTGGTGGAATATTTGAAAGCTGCACAGGTTTATTAAGTTTTGTAAACTTGACGTAATGTATATAACGAATATAATCGAGACTTTTCACAGATTTCGGAGCATTATAGACTGCCAATAAGGTTTGAGTTCCACTCTCTAATAATCTCTGGGCCGAACAATTTTCTTTCTCAAATGCTGCAGCTAGTTCATCCAAATTTGTCAGTTTCTCAAAAACT
>OV651823.1:42742213-42747213 GCA_927349885.1 Psylliodes chrysocephalus | reverse complement strand
GTGTATGTGTGTATGTGTGTATGTGTGTATGTGTGTATGTGTGTATGTGTGTATGTGTGTATGTGTGTATGTGTGTATGTGTGTATGTGTGTATGTGTGTATGTGTGTATGTGTGTATGTGTGTATGTGTGTATGTGTGTATGTGTGTATGTGTGTATGTGTGTATGTGTGTATGTGTGTATGTGTGTATGTGTGTATGTGTGTATGTGTGTATGTGTGTATGTGTGTATGTGTGTATGTGTGTATGTGTGTATGTGTGTATGTGTGTATGTGTGTATGTGTGTATGTGTGTATGTGTGTATGTGTGTATGTGTGTATGTGTGTATGTGTGTATGTGTGTATGTGTGTATGTGTGTATGTGTGTATGTGTGTATGTGTGTATGTGTGTATGTGTGTATGTGTGTATGTGTGTATGTGTGTATGTGTGTATGTGTGTATGTGTGTATGTGTGTATGTGTGTATGTGTGTATGTGTGTATGTGTGTATGTGTGTATGTGTGTATGTGTGTATGTGTGTATGTGTGTATGTGTGTATGTGTGTATGTGTGTATGTGTGTATGTGTGTATGTGTGTATGTGTGTATGTGTGTATGTGTGTATGTGTGTATGTGTGTATGTGTGTATGTGTGTATGTGTGTATGTGTGTATGTGTGTATGTGTGTATGTGTGTATGTGTGTATGTGTGTATGTGTGTATGTGTGTATGTGTGTATGTGTGTATGTGTGTATGTGTGTATGTGTGTATGTGTGTATGTGTGTATGTGTGTATGTGTGTATGTGTGTATGTGTGTATGTGTGTATGTGTGTATGTGTGTATGTGTGTATGTGTGTATGTGTGTATGTGTGTATGTGTGTATGTGTGTATGTGTGTGTGTGTGTGTGTGTGTGTGTGTGTGTGTGTGTGTGTGTGTGTGTGTGTGTGTGTGTGTGTGTGTGTGTGTGTGTGTGTGTGTGTGTGTGTGTGTGTGTGTGTGTGTGTGTGTGTGTGTGTGTGTGTGTGTGTGTGTGTGTGTGTGTGTGTGTATGTGTGTGTGTGTGTGTGTTTGTGTGTGTGAACGCATAACTCATGAACCGATACACAGAAAAACACCAAATTTTAAACTTAATCTTTGTTTCAGCGTCCAATGAGCTGATTAGATTTTGGGCAGAGTCGGAACATCTGGGGGGGTACTTTATGGGTGGTCATTTTTATATTTTATAAAATATATCTGTTATTTACGTTTGGAGAAGAAAATTCTTCAAATAAAAGTTACTTCTAATATAATTATCTATAATTTTTGTTCTATACAAAATTTTCCTAAAATGGTCCGTATTCGAGAAATTTGACAAAATGTAAAAAAAAATATTTTTTATAAAAATTGTTGAAATAAAAGTTGTTTGTAATATAATTCTCTATAATTTTTGTCCTATACATAATTTCTCTAAAATGGACCGTATTCGAGATATTTGAGAAAATGTGTAAATTTCGAAATTTGAAGAAAACTCTAAAACGGATAAAGGAAAAAACATTAAATTTTAAACTTAAGGTTTATTTCGGCCTGACGTGAAATGATTAGATTTTGGACAAAGTCGGAACATCTGGGGGGGTACTTTATGGGAGGCCGTTTTTATATTTTATGGAATATATCTGTTATTTATGTTTGGAGAAGAAAATTGTTCAAATAAAAGTTACTTCTAATATTATTATCTATAATTTTTGCTTTATGTCAAAATTTCCTGAAATGGTCCGTATTCGAGAAATTTGACAAAATGTGCAAAATTCTGATTTTTATGAAAATTGTTGAACTAAAAGTTGTTTGCGATATCGATTTCTATAATTTTTGTTTATACATGATTTTTCTAAAATGGACCGTAATGGAAAAGTGATAAATTTAAATTTTTCAGTATTTTCGTTTTCAATGAATATCTATAGAAAAATGTTTCGAAGTAAATGTATGTGTAAAATGTATATATTTAGTTTATCCTCTAAACATTTATAGAGATGCTGCAATAGGTTGTACAAAATAACCGGAAAATGCCTATAATAACTAGATGGGAAAGTCATGTGTTGGACACATCAGATTTTTTACAAAGAGAGCACTGTATCATCTCTTCCACTACGGATTCACAGCACAAAAACCAATGCCACTCATTATCATTAACTTCTATAATCACATTTTTTGCTGACGTTTTTGATTTCTTGGATATTGGTGATTTAGTTTTTCCATCTCCTTTATCAACAAAAAGATTTTTCTTTACCGACGCTTTCTTTTCATTTTATTTATTTTTTATTAGATTTACTTTTATTTTCTTTGTTTTCTTTTATTTTAGTTTTTTTTCTAGTTCATTTTTTTATGGGCTAGATGTTATGACAGTAGCTTTCTGAGTTCCTTTGCTAAGACGTTTATTAGGTTTTTTTGTTGGCTTAGGAAGAGGGCAAAATTGATTTAATGTGGTTAAAGCCTCATTATTTTTAAGAATATTTCCTTGAATTGTATTATTAGGAATAACTTGTATGTTATCAGAGCTTTCTGCAATGGTGACTATAGTTTAACTTTTGGTATCCTCAAAGTTTTCAACATCGTCCACGGTCATTTCCCTTTGTAAATTTTCACAGGCTACAAAGTCTGAATCCCTAAACACATTTCTATCAATTGACCATACTCCACTAGCACGAAATCCATTCATTGCATTGTGTGTGGTTGCAGCCTGGACATATGCCTCAGTTAAGAGCTGGGTAATTTCAAATTGAGTAACCTTGTCACCAGGATTAGAACGAAGCCACTTTGAGACTGTAACTGGACTCCATTGATTTAAAAACTCCCACGTCTAGGGGTTGTAACCTATGAGTTGTGTGTCCTGGAAGCTGGAGTATTAGGACATTATTTTCCCTTGCCAGATTTATGGCAGCAAGATTTTTTGAATTGGTGGTATGCCCATCTAAGAGAAGAAGTGCCTTTTGGTTTTCTGATCGTTTTACAAATTCAATAAAATGTTTCAGCCATTTTAAAAACAGTTCTGAATTTATATATCCACTTTCACTAACTTCGGTGAGGTTATTTGGAAAAGCGCCATTATTTAATGCTGGATACATACGGACTCTTTTAAAAATAGTAATTGGAGGAACAAAGGTTCCAGTCGCGTTAAACAGCACACCATCGTTGTGTTTACGCCTCTTTCTCCACTTGCTATGAATCCAACTTGATGTTTTCCACGCTGAGCTATAATTTTTGGTGATTTTTTTTGGACTGTGGAGAAGCCAGATTCATCAACGTTATAAATATGATGAGCGTCTATTTTATGTTCATCAACAACCTTTTCCAATAAATCAAAAAATTCGTACACATTTTCTCTTTTAAAGCCCTTACAACGAGCAATAGATGTATTTTCAGGTGGTCTCAAAGATAATTTGGGATGTCTGGACATAAAGCGATAGTACCAATTTTTTCCAGCCAATTTATTTTTATTTCCAGAGAAGCGATTTTTAATTAGATGTGAATTAGCCTCCATTAAATCATATGCAAGTTTCCTTACATTTGTTATCGTTAGCCCGAAAAGAGACTCTTCAAATAACAAAATATGTTTAACTAGGTCATTTTCAAATTGGGTAGGAATAGCAGGTAGTCGACCATTAACTCTTCCTTTCTCCTTCATTTTCTTTATTTTTTTGTTGTTTTCCTCTTCTTGTTCTTTTTCTGTTTCATATCTTTTGACTTTCCCATCTAGGTGTCTTTTAAAAGTGGGTTTAGGGATATTATATTTTAAGCAACATTTATTAAATGTAATTATTCCGCTTTTATATTCCGTTATTGCTTTTTCCATGTCATTAACAGACCATTTTCCATATTGCCTTTTTGCCATTTTAAACTGAAATAACAAATAAAAAAATTAAATTCTTATAGTAATCCTCCAAATCGTACCAGTACGATTTACAACACTCAACAGTGGTACGATTTAAAGAACTCTGTCATAATATGAATAAATTAAGATTTTAACCTATAAACCAAACAAATCTTATTGTGTCTTTTTATTGTATTATTCTATATACTATACTTAATCTAATTAGCACTAAAAAAAAGTCTAAAAATTGAACTCACCACCATAAACCTCCGTAGAAAAAGTTACAGAAATATACATCGAATAATACCACTTTATTTACAGATGCGTAACGAACATTCAACGTGACGTTATGGTTGTCAATTTATGACTGGATATTAGAAGACATCTTAGATTTTAAAAAACGTTAACAGATAGCAGCATAGTCATTTGCAACCTAAAAATAATAGAAAAGTACGATTTGCGGACCGGTACGATTTCGGCGACCTTACCCTACCCCAATTTTTACACTCTTTTTTCCTGAGAATTAATTAGTAAAATTGTGAATTCTTAACATTTATCTTAAAAAAACTTGTTTCAGAACTTTCACTTTTAGGTTTTTTTTTACAAAATCTAGGTATAAAAAATCTGTACCTACCTGCCAGCTATGTATATACCTACCATACACCCATATATCAAGTTTGGTCTCCCCCAAGAGCCGAACCTCAACCAAAAATTGTTTTAGAAGTGGAATTTGAAAATGGATACGGAGAAGATAAAAATCTCATTTATGGCACAATTTACAATAGACCTACCATCAAACTCGAGAAAAGAATTGCTCTATCTAAAGAAAGGAGTACCCGAATTCATATTATGTATTCTCCTTAATTCATATGTTCCAACTCTCTACATCTGATCGTAAAAAGTTATTTATTGTTCCTTCTTGGCTAATAATATGGTCAAATTTCCCCGAGAATTGTATTTCTCTTGAAATAAACTGAGAGAAACAATCAGTAAATGGTCACTGGCTTCAAGATAAAATCTTAAAAGTTTGAAAATAAGTCTCCTGATTTACAATATACTTTTATAAAAATCTTACCACCCCCATCCCTCTTAACGTCTGTACAAAATTTTCAATCTATTTGTGGAATTATTATTTGGCATGACGTTTTATTTCGTATATAAATATTGTCAGTAAACAAATGCAA
>OV651823.1:42605803-42741713 GCA_927349885.1 Psylliodes chrysocephalus | reverse complement strand
GTTTGTTTTAAAGGATTTAATCTTAAATCTAACTTACAAAAACATTTAATAATTCACAGCAATGAAAAACCATTTAAATGTGACGTTTGTTTTAAAGGATTTAATCTTAAATCTAACTTACAAAAACATTTAATAATTCACAGCAATGAAAAACCATTTAAATGTGACATTTGTTCAAAAGGATTTAATCACAAATCTAATTTAGGAACACATTTAATAATTCACAGCAATGAAAAACCATTTAAATGTGACATTTGTTCAAACGGATTTAATCACAAATTTAGCTTACAACGACATTTATTAACTCACAGCAATAAAAAATCATTTAAATGTGACGTTTGTTTTAAACGATTTAATCACAAATTTAGCTTACAAAAACATTTAATAATTCACAGCAATGACAAATCATTTATATGTGACATTTGTTCAAAAGGATTTAATCATAAATTTAGCTTACAAAAACATTTAATAACTCACAGCAATGAAAAACCATTTATATGTGACATTTGTTCAAAAGGATTTAATCACAAATCTAATTTAGGAACACATTTAATAATTCACAGCAATGAAAAACCATTTAAATGTGACATTTGTTCAAAAGGATTTAATAACAAATCTAATTTAGGAAAACATTTAATAATTCATAGTAATGAAAAATCGTTTATATGTGACATTTGTTCAAAAGGATTTGATCGCAAATTTAGCTTACAAAGACATTTAATAATTCACAGCAATGAAAAACCCTTTAAATGTGACGTTTGTTTTAAAGGATTTAATTTTAAATCTAGCCTACAACAACATTTATTAATTCACAGCAATAAAGAACCATTTAAATGTGACGTTTGTTCAAAAGAATTTAATCGCAAATCTAGCTTAAACAAACATTTAATAATTCACAGTAATAAAATACCATTTAAATGTGACATTTGTTTCAAAAGATTTAATCAAAAATGTAATTTACAACAACATTTAATAATTCACTGCAATAAAAAATCATTTAAATGTGACATTTGTTCAAAAGGATTTAATTACAAATCTAGCTTACAACAACATTTAATAATTCACAGCAATAAAGAACCATTGAAATGTGAGGTTTGTTCAAAAGAATTTAATCATAAATGTAATTTACAACAACATTTAATAAATCACAGTATAGTAAAAAACTTAAATCAAGGACAAAACATATAATCAAAACCTCTAAAAGAAGAATCTTGGCGTGAATATGTATGTGTCCAACATTAAGGTGAATACTCCAACTACTGAAATTTTGAAAAAAATTCGGAAGGTATCTGGTAAAAGTATGATTGTAGGTATTAGGGTTGTGTCGCTGAAGCAGTATCTGTTATTTTTGAAACAGGTTTTCACTTGGAACAGATTGAAACAAGTATACGTCGAATCACAAAACTGTTCCAAGGAACAGTTGTATCGATGGACGGAGATTCAGTTTATTTTAAATTGCTACTTTCTGTCACAGTCGCAGATCTCGGAGCGCAAATTAGGCATTCCAACGACCTGTCAAACAATAGGTTCCAGTGGGAAATTCTTGTATATTTAAGGGGGTAGCGACATAGTCTTGCAACTTGGACGCTATTTTTATTCGAAGTAGTACTCGCCAAGCCTGCCAATTCATGATTTTACGTAAAGTAGATAGAATACACCATATGTCGCCACCCTTAGATATACCAAACCTGCCCACTGGTAATTCATTTGTTTGGAATGCCTAATTGCGTGGGACTGGAACAGGTATGCATCGAATCACGAAACAGTTCGAGGGAACAGTGTTGTTTCCACTGGTTGTTTCGATGGACGGAGATTGTGTATTTTAAATTGCTACTTTCTGTCACAGTCGCAGAGCGCAAATTGTGTGGGACTGGAACAACTTGTTATTAGGCACTGACTTTATTAATATTAATTACTGTGACAGTTGCCTGTTGCAGTTACAGACTAGCCAGCAGTAATGAAACAGCTTGATATTTATTATTAAATAAATATTATAAAATAAGATTGTATGAAACGTACTTATTTGTTTATTCAATAGCATGTTTAGTTTAGTTTTTTTTTTTTTTTTTTAGCAAAAAAAACATTCATAATAGGTGTAATAATAATTAATAACAACTATTAAGTTTAAATTTACGTTTTTGCGACTGATACACTGTGGCTGTGACAGGTACCCTTGCAATAGTTGAAATATTAAAAAATCAAACTGTTCCATCGACGTAAAACTGTTATGTTTTAGTTTCGGTATCGTGGTTTCGGTGTTTCTGTATGTGTGAGACTCCGCGCTCGCAAGTCCCAACATACGCGAAACAACAAACAACGGTTTAAATTGTTGGAAAAACTTGGAACTGGAACAGGTTTTTTGAAACAGGTATTTTATGGAACTGAAACAGACTGTACCTGTTATTAAAAAGTCACCGTTTTACCCTTCCCTAGTAGGTATACGAACCTTGCAGTATTAAAATAATCTTATTACCGATTCTAAACAAATATCCTATGTACTTGCTCGAACTTATAAAAGATACTCCAGTAATACAAATTTTAATGCAGCATTCCTGAATTTTAAAGCACAACAAGAAAATCAGCATCCAATAACGATCGAATGTAATAATGACTGTTTACTTATGGCTTAGTTGTCATAACCAAAAGGAAAAATATACTCCCTCCCGATTGCATGAATCATTCAAAAACATTTAAATCTAATAAAAAATTGGTCAAAAGAAACAGGATTTACATTCTCAACTGAAAAAATGAAATTTTTAATATTTTTTGACTGAAAAGATATTCTAAATAATAATTTGTACAACCTAATTTCTTTCTCAAAATATACAAAAATTGTACAAATTAATTTAGTTGTAAAGTTGCTGTACTGTTTAATTGTTTGTAAATAAAAAAAAAGTTATACGCATGTGTGAACAAAACTTGTAATAATTTAAGTCTAATAATAAATGTTTGTTTTTATAACTGGCATTTTCCTTCGTACGATAAACATAATCTTCTCACATTAAAAGAGAACACTCAACAGTAAGATATACGATTACATAGTTTAATAAGTTTATTTAAAATCTAAATTATACATATATATTTATGAATGCATTAATATGTATAAAGTTGTACTAGATTTTGCGCATTAAAGTCGAAAATTTGACGAAAGAATAACACATAACCAAAGATTTTTGTATATCTTGAATTTTTGGTGAAATTGTAATTAAAACATTTTTTTGGCGTACCTATTTATAGATTTTTACTTGTTTGTGCTTATTATTTAAGTTGATTGATATTATTTTATTTATGTAGGTATATTATTTTTACTTCTCTTTCACTAAGAAACTGTATAAACTGATTTTCTTAAATTAGTTAGAAATTGTGGGAGCAGCTGAGGGACTGGTAAATACATAGATCAATTATTAAGGTTTATATGGACCCCCGGAAAAAGTATCTACACGTTCAAAATTTTTGAAAAAATGTGTGAATGTATATACAACCTTAAGTATTATTTTACCAAAATTTGATCCGGTTTGTATCATTTGTTCTCAAGAAAAATCGGAAAATTTACTTTTTTACAAGTATAAAACAAAAAAACTAGACTATCAAGAGAGATCATTATTTCATAAAATAAATTAGTTTTGGTTAAGAAACTTACATAAATTTTTTGAAAATTTTTGAACTTGCAGAAATGACGTAATTGAAGAATATATTTATTTTATTAACAAAAATTAGATTTAAACTATAAAAATGAATGTAATATTAAAGAATATACCTTCAATAATTATATTTAAAGACATTGACCTCAAAACATTAATAAGTTTTTTATAAATTTAGTGAAAAATTCAATTAAACAATAACACTATTTTGAATTTCCTCTTTCAAAGTCTCATCTCTGAGAGGTGCTGCCATCTCAATTAGTACTTTCTAAAATTGCTCACAGAGAGCACTAAATTTGCTACTCAAACAGAAATTTCGGATGTCCGCGTACACCAACGCTACCGTGTTGCCAGATCGAGTTGTATTACTAAGTTCGCTGGATTAAATAAATATGTTTCTATTAATAATTCGGTCGATGCAAACGTACCTATTCATTTTACAGAATATTTGAATTATTTAATTATTAAATGAAAGGTACATTCTGAATGATGCATGTGTTTTATCAATTAAAAAAGTTGAACAGATGTTTACCAAATATCAGTATCATGTTAATTGCATGTTGATTAGTTTTTGGTAGAAATTGGATCGTAGGACGATATTTAAGAAGGTTGGCAAGAAAAAAAAACGGATTTTGCAATTAAAACAACAGATATATAGTAATGACATTTTTTCTGTTAAAAAATATAAATTCGTAAAAATCTGATTGGCTCAAAAACCATATTACCTTAGTAGGTATTTCATATTTTTTTAACTAAAAAAAAAAAACTATTTCTATTATAAATAAATTTATTAAATATACCTTTTAAAAATTCTTATTGATCCTACAAAAAATAAATCATTGCTAAACATTTACTTAGTAAAAATAGTTATGGTTTTCCTAAGGAACAATTTTTTTCCATCAGCAGTAGTAGAACAAAAGTATTTAACATGTTTTTGTGCATTTAATAGTGCAAATTCTCGAGCTGAGTAAAAACACTTTACTTAAAAATTTTTAGCATCATCTACCAATCCATCCGGTGAAGTTCCTAAGAAACGATAACATTTTTCTTAAAAGATGAATAAACCACATTCAACAACTGTATTCTTTGTAATAGAAGCATGTTTCAATTGCAACAGTTTCGTTAAGTTTAACATCTATATATGTTACGTGTGGAGGGTGGGTTAACCCACGGCACTTAGGCCTTACTAAACCAATTTTGCATCTTCCCAAATAGATCGGCACCTCCTAGCTCGTGAGCCAGCCTACAGATTTAATGTAGTTGACAATATTGCTAAGTGGTGCCTTTCTTATATCGGCCAATTATCAACGAATACAAATCTTTTAATAAATGTGAGCATCGATCACTTGTAGACGATATACTCGATGATATCATCTTTTTGTTTGCACCCTTTGCATAGTGCGGATTCTGCCAGCCCCATGACATGGAGATGCTTCCCTACTTGGCAGTGACCCGTCAGAATGCCTGTGATCAGGCATCTAGTGATAGTCAAGTATTTGTTTGCTGTAGTGTTGTCAGGATAACATGAAAACTACCTGCAGCTTCTTGTTTTATTCAATATTTCCTTGAACTTCACAAGGGAATATTCTTTAATTAGGTCTGTCACTACCGATTTTGTCAGGCCAATAGTAGGGTCAGGTCCAAAAAGTATTTGGTTGGCTGCCTGCTTGGCTAGTGAATCAGCAAGACAATTACCTTTCAATGTGACGTGACCTTTGATCCATCTTAAGTTAAACACATTATTAATGGATACTTCGGCCAAAGCTTCATGCCATTCTAGTACCAACCCTGAGTAAATTCGTGGTCTGTCCAGGGGAAGTACAGCATGTCTGCTATCTGTATAGATGGCATGTTCCTTCCAGTGATATTGTTTCTTGTGATTTCTTTTGCTGCTATGAGAATTCCCATGAGCTCAGTTTGAACTACACTGGCATTACTGCTCACAGCCCATTTTATGTTTAGGTTTAAAGATGTGAAGTATATTCCACATCCTAAGCCTTGTTTTGTTTTAGAACCGTTGTTGTAGGTATGAATCGTACCTGCCTCTTCCGACTCTTCGATTTGTTTTGTTATAACTTTAATATTATTGTCACGCTTCGTATAAATTCACATTTTTCCAAATTTTAATTATTTATTTAAATAACATCCTGTACGTAAAAGTTTGTTTAATTATTTCGCGAATTGGTTTTAAGTTGCAATCATGTACAAAATTGATTATTTAATAATTATGAAATATTAGTTTAATAACAATAAACTATGCAGAAGTTATAAAGGTAACCTCAAAGAGACACACAGGGCGTTTTCCACAATAGAGGATCCTCTTCATCGGGTTCATAAGAGAGCCTCCTTGTAGGATATTCCCAGTAACAGTTCCTGATCACTAAGACTTTGTTACAGGCTAAAAGTACCTTACTAAGCTATATATTTAAAATTTACATTAGTTACCTTTTTTTATGATTCTATCATATTTTCAATCATATAAATATTTAAATTTAATTATTTTCATACCTCGATGCGATTCAAGAGTCAAAACAAAACAAATGAACTTTATTTAATAAAATAATTTGTATAACTATAAATTTTATATGCTATTTTTCGTTAAGAATCCAATGATCTTGGCTGGTTAGTTTCCCCATATTTCATTTCTAAAATAAAAACAAAAATAATAATTAAAAATATTCAAATATTGTAAACAAACAATTATTATAACCTTGTCTAAGAATTGTCATATTCTTCCACATTTCTTCTCTTAATTTCTAATTTGTCATTTATTCTTAAAACAGTAATTTCTCTTAAATCAATTAAAAGAAGAAAACAGGATACCAACTAAAACAATTAATTTATTCCTAAAACTTCGCGGCAAAATATTAGCAAAAAAAGTGGCTCTTGCTTTTTTTTGCATTGAGCACATTTTCTGAGAAAGAAGCGTGCCCGCATTTTGCGGATTTTCTTCGAAGAACCTCATATTTAGTGAACTAAAAGATTTTGTGATAATACTGAACAATAATCTCACCATTGTGGATAAAAGTTCCGAATATTTAGAGTTTTTCAACTTTTTATAGTAACTTCAGTTGAAGCCCCTTTGTGACCACCCATCATCCAAGGTGAGTTTTTAAGGAATAACCCCTATAAAAAAAAAAGAATATAATTAAACATTTTATCATCCTAATTTTGGCAATATATTTTTAGGCCTCATATGCAGACTTTCACTCATATGCAGACTTTCACTCATATGCAGACTTTCACTCATATGCAGACTTTCACTCTTATGCAGACTTTCACTCTTATGCAGACTATCACTTTCACTCTTAAGCAGTCTATCACTCTTATGCTGATTGTCAATCTCATTCCCATTAAAATTACAACCTGAAGATTAATTTTTGAATTAACTATATCTAGTCTGGAACCCGGAGGTTCCTAGACACCGAATTATTTAAAGACATTAAATAGAACTAGTGGAGGAATCCAACCAGTCCATCTCTTTGGATTTAAGATAACTGGAGACTCGACTCATGGTTAACAGCCAGAAGACCTGGAAAAACAGCTAAGAATATTTAACTACTAACTTTATCTTTACCTAATCATTTTTTTATGCACTTGTCTTTACACCCAATTGGTGACGTTTAATATAATTTGCTTTGATTTTATAAAATTTATTGTTTAATCTAATTTTATTAAAATTATTTACTAACTATTTATTTCTAGAAATAAACTACATCTTACCGTAGGTTGTTACAGCAATTACTAAAATTTAATTCATTGTATTTCAAGCTCTTCAAGCCTTTAAATCTTCAGAATATCTTCGATTTATAATTGTTTTTCAAACTACCTAAAATCATTTATATTTATATCAAATAATAATTAAGGTATATAATTACTCACCTGTTTATAATCCATTTGTGCTTATTTATCTAAAACCACAAAATATATATCTACTCTCATCATTTAATAGAAAATATTCCGCACTATATTTGTTTTCTTAAAAGAACCCGAATCTGTTTTAAAAGCAACCAAAAACTGTTTTTAATCCAGTACAACTTCGACCAAAGGCTCTGGATCTCCATCGTAGAAAATTAAAAGTCCTTTTTTATTTTAAATCGCGGTTTTAATAATGTTACATGTGTCGCAGATATTGCAGTTGGTCTAAATTGTTTTAAAGATAGTGTTGGTCCATATTTGTGTTTGTTCAGCTGTGAAGTATTTTGTAGAATTGTTTTGTTGCACAGAAATTGTTAGCCCTTAAGGTAATGGAAGAGGCATGATTTACAATTAATATTCCCGGGTAAAGCAGTCTAGTCCAAACAGTCAATCATTGTAGTTTTAGTTTGTACTACTGTTGCCTAGAACAACGTGTTATTCGGCTTATATCTTAAAACTCATAAATTGCCGAATATATCATATTTCCTAATAGAAATACTATTTATTTTAAGAAAACATTGTGTTTTTTTTCAGCCCTGTTACAGAGACGTGTTAGGTCCTAATGTCGAGAGTAGGACCCTGATTCAGTTAAGGGCTACGAAGCCAAGTTCAAGGCAATATGATTAAGGCTCTAGTGATATAATTATTGAATGGTCACCCCTAAATTCATTAATTGTGATTTATTTTATTAAGAAACATGCAAAACGTGAGAATATCAAAAGAAGAAATACCCAATTTTAACAAATTTTCTTGCAAAGTGTTATGTCCCTTGCTAATAGATGTAGTAGCCAGAAGATTTAACTTCTAAGTTTCTTTATTTGTGGTTATTGATTTCACAAATCCACAATTGGAACATTTAAAGAATAATTTTGAATTTAATCCTATACTGAATTCTCTGACAAATGCTAAATAACCAGTTTTTTGTTATTCAACATTTATGACTTTTCAGTGATCTTATATCACCAATGAAATGACGATTCGTCTATCAGATATGAAAAATGGATACAACGTCATTGTATTGGCACTTTGCCCTACACAGGAATTTTCAATGAAAATTATCCACTATAAATAATTTTAAAGGTGAGGCTTTCATGAAAAAATATAAGAACAAGTCGAAAATCATATAAAGGGACAATTCTGCTCCTGGTATACTCGTAACTTTTACGGTCTCCTCCCCGGTTATGACCACTCTTCTTGTTTTTTTTTAATGAAACACCCTATATATTAGTAAGACAGTAACTCAAAATCAATCCCATATAAATTAATTTTATTAAGTTAAATGTTTTGGCCTTAGGACATCATCAGGTCTAAAAAGTAAGTGATAAGCGCTAACAAAACACTACTAGGACGTCCCCATAAAAAGGTTAAAAAAATACACGTGCATGATTAAAACCGAGCCCCAACAAGGGTAAGGTAGTTGTAAGAAATATCGTATGTGGGACATGTTGATATATGTGAGAATATGGCGATGAGTAGTGTTAGTCTATAAGTTTCTTTATGCAAATCTTTTTCAACTTGTACAATTTCTATCATATTTCCCACATATGGTATCTCTTACAACTGCCTTTATCATACACGTGTATTTTTTTTAAATATTTTATGGAGACGTCATTTTATATTGTAAGCGCTTATTACTTTATTTTTAGACCTGATGATGGCCTAATCCCGAAACCGGTTGTCATTTAACTTCCTAAAATTAAATTACGTGGGATTGATTTTGAGTCATTTTTTTTATCTTTAAGGTACATATTAGTTAGTTACTCTGTATACTATCACATTTTTCTATTCTTTTATACTATTCGATTTCAAAAATGTATACCTGAGGTGTTCATTGAATCGTCTGGAAGTTGAATTTCTTGAGCTTTTGTTTACGTTCTTCCTTTCTTTCCCTTTCTGTCTATTGTTTTTCTTCCTCTTCTCACCTTTAAAATTATGGATAGTTTTCATTGAAATTATTTAATATTCATTTAATTATTAAATAGTACCCAACCATAGCGCGCGAACGTATCCTCCAGTCAGTTTTTTTTTATTTCAATTTTTTGACTGCGCGAACTGAGTCCATTCGCCAAACCACATAGATTATATTGTTCTAATTTTATACCATATTTTAAGGATAATGCACCCTAAATAATTTTATTTCAGTAAAGTTCATAGTTGAGAATGATTGAGCGGACCAGTGGAAGACTTAACAAAAGCTCGCCAGGTCATATCCATCTCTTAGCTGGATCTCTTGGGCCGTCCGCGCTCAACACCTCACCTCCCGCGGCTTACAACATAAACAAATAAAACATAATTATATTGAAGTTTGGCAACGTTCTTCGTATCGAATCATAAAGATCTCCCGCGTAATCTATTATTGTGCTAGCAGTCTCTTTTGGCGGCGATATAAACTAACGAAATATTATTCTATCACAGATAGAACCCTGTAACTTTAATAAATTGTATACTTAAATTTGATTCGACAGGTAGAGCCATCTCTAGAGTCAGAAACGAGTGAGGAGGTGGGTCCATATAAACCTTAATTTGTAAGATAAATCGTTTAACTGCACGGCACTGGTAACAGGTGACCATACTATTTGGAGCCACCATCGCAATAAGATGAAAGTGATGTTGCCAGTTTCCATAAACTTTCATGAGATTAGAATTATTTCAAACATCTTATTTTGTTTTTTGTCAAGCTCGGTACCACAAAGCACGTATCTTCTAGACCCCACGCCAATGTTAAACTTTTAAACCAAATTAGCCCCACCTTGTGTTTGGAGCTGGAACTAAAATGACAATTGACAGATGGCGGTAAATTCAAATTGTAATTTTTAGGAGTAGGTAGTAGTTTTAAATTAAATTTTAAAATTTCCACATAAATTATTTTATAAAATAAAGAATGGAACTAGTAAGTTCGAAACTTTTATTTTACAAAATAATTTAGGTCGATTATACCAAATTTGAGGAATTAATTTGTTATAAGCAGGGGTCTGATGTGGAGAGTTGGTTCTGCATATTATTATTAAATAAATATAAGATATATCAATAAATAATAAAATAGAACATTCTTAAAATATGTTTATTAATAACTTAAATAAATAATATTAGATAAAAATAAATACAAATAATTAATACATATTTAACGAATACTTACTTGCAGCAAATAGGTATACAATCTCAAATCTTTAAAATACCTATCAATAATTTAAATGTGAAGTAGAGACTAGGATATTACATTTTATTAACACTAAAATAATATATTTTATAAATGTCTTTTAAACCGAGGACAAATGTAATATAGGTATTGTATTAAAAGGTGAATCCTTTTAACTATTCATTCAATGATAAATAGGTATTTTCCTTCCAAATACAGATGGTGGTATTACTCCACTGCTTTGTGTATTACTCTCTTATGTGAAAAATGATTTCGAAATCTAGTCCAGTGATAAATTGATTATCAATTAGTTGTTATACCCGTTTGTCTTTTTATGATGCAGGTGCATGGTGAATCAATGAAGTTTTTCTCGAAGTTTTCAACGCAGCACCCACAGGTAGCACCAAAATTATTGCAAGACACAGTAGGAAATAGAAAAACAAAACATCACAATTTTGCAAATATCTAAGACGAAACTATAAACAGAAACCAAAAGCCAAAGCCAACAAAAAATCACTAAAATCAGACGGAAAAATGAGATTAACCAAAAACATAAATAAATACACGTCACATCTTTGGAGTCTTTGGTTAAGTTTTTCTCCCATAAAGCTTAAAAATGGAGTAAGAAATCAGAATTTTACCAGTAGCCCCATCTAGAGTTTGGAGCAAATAGCATAAAAAATGTCAGTTGTCGGTTTTGACCTTGGTCATTCACGTGGAACCTCTATGTGCTTTGTGCTCGGTACCATCCAATGAACTGGAGTGGGGTAGAATGCTTGTCAATAGACTTGATGTGCGACTCTATGGGCGAAGATAGGTTATTTTTTATCTCACTCGGGAGTATTTAAAATAGCCAGTTTCTATTTCACATTGTTATTGTCTGATCCACCAGCTTGTGGATTGAACAATAACAATGTGAAACAGAAAATGGTTATTATAAATAGTCCCGAGTGAGATGAACAATAAAAATGGCTGCGCCCATCGAGTCGCACCTTGTTCTAATAGTACAACATGTACATTGGCATTCTACCCCCCCTCCAATTCATTGGTACCATCCATACAATAGCATTCTATTGCATACTATTGATGAGATATTTTAAGGTTTGACAACCTTGTAAAAATGAAAAACGGAATAGCAAACGGAAGGCGAAATGGACAAATTACAATAATTTAAATAAGTAAAAGTTATTTTATGATGCAAGTTCCATAGATAGGTAAGTTTTATTTTTAGGTTAAGAAGATTTATAAGTGATGATTTGATGTAATTAGTATTAAAAATTTAATTTTACAATTTAATTAGGTATTAGATTTGTTTAAAGACTTTGTTTATCATTGTTTTCTTAGCCTTAACGAAATATAGGTATTTTCATTTTGAATCTATTTTCAATTCTTTTTTTAATATATTTGTATCAATATCAAAACATATACAATATACAATAAGTATTCTAATATTCAGCAAGCTGGTTATTCAAATAAAACCCTTTTTCATTTTCCTTCTGATGTTAAAATTCGAGAGAACTAGTTTAAGAATTTAAATTTAACTTTTTATAATAAAACTTGCTATGTTTATGAAGATCATTTTTTGCCAGTCTTTTAGCAAAATTGTCATAAAACGTAAACGACTAATTGTAAATGCCGTACCAATTTTATTAGATGATAGTACACCTAGTTCAACTATACCGAACTATATTCAACCCGAGAGTCAGATTTTAGAACATGTTGAGACTAAAGCACATACACAGCAGCAAAAGATAGATTTGCTAATTCACAACGAAAAACAAGAGATGAGTTGTAATCGTAAATTTAGTATCAGTGATACACAATTTGAAAAACCCTCAAAACGGAGAAAAATTGTTTTGCAACAAATAAATGAAAGTAGAGTAAAAAATTTAATTCCTAAAGAGAAAAAGCTTTATTGTATTAATAGAAAACAAAATATTAGAATTTGTAATTACTGTTATTTAATATTGAGTACACTAGACTACTAGTACAATCCATAACCTACATAGAACACTAGGCTAATGACCTTAGATGTTGAAGCCGTACACTAAAGAAAAAAAAAATATTGAGTACATGTTATGTATGTAATAAACGTTTAAATGAAATTTACTTGCAATAAATGATTAAACTATACCTGTGTTTCAAGTATTTTAGTATACATATTTCTGTATTTATATTTTTTGGAGTCTTATTATTTTAAGGATAGATTCCACCGTTGTGTTAAACGAAGTTTAAAATTACATTTTTACATTAACAATGTCATTTTAATCTTCGTTTAACACAACGGTGGAATCGGACCTAAAAAACTAATATTTATGTTAAATACACTGATTTAATTTAAATATTAGTTTTTTTTTTTTGAATAATGAATTCAAAAAAATGTAAATAAATAATAAAGTACATTTCAATAAACCGTGAGAAAACTAGACTCTTTTTATTTTTTCTTCTTAAAGTTAAAGGCAGCAGCCTTTAACTGTCAAGCCAATTGTGTAATGTGCGATGGTGGCTCCAAATAGTATGCTGAGGAACTAAAATGTGTTACCAGTGCCGCATATGTAAACGATTTATTTATTATTGAAACAGGCCGTTTCGAAAATGTTATTATTTCCGTTAACGAAGGAATTTCTTAGTTTCTCGAAACTTCCGTTACACTTCCTTACAAAAGCTACTTTCTTTATTCAATTTGTAACAAAAAAAACTAAAAATAATTCAACAAGTTTTAATTATACACAATCGAATACTTTTACTTGATCCTCGGTCATGCTAGCGATTGCTTGACGCGGCACCTGATCCGACGCGAGAGCTAGGCAGGTAATCGGTTACCCACAAATACCAATAATGCCAACAGTAAATTTTGAAATATCTTTAATGTTATTGGTCGTTTCGAAATGTTCGTGAACTTAATATCAGACATACATAAAACTACTGTTTCCATGGGAATGTCTATTCCGACAAGTTCGAAAATAACAACCTATTACCATGGCAATATAAGTAGGGGAATCTTTTCCTATGGGAAAATTTTCTAATGAACTCGAGTATCGAGCTCCAGATGGGTTCTTCTCTAGTGAAACCTATAAGTAGGATGTAGTTTTATTGGGCGGGATGTTACGTGAAATTAATTTTAAAATAATTTCAAATTTATTTTTAACAACAACTTCTCCATAACCCCTCGTAACACAACTTAAACGACCACCGCTCGCTTCCTTCTCGAAATTTAGAAAGTACGGTTTGCGCACGGTCCCTAGGGTTTCTTTGAATAACCACGCCGAGGTAAAGCCGATTCGTTTGGATTCAACCGGTCTTTTGGTGTACCGAGTTTAACGTCAGTGTATAACGAAAATTTAACATAAATAAAAAAGAACTCTTAATATTTTTAAATAAAGTTTCTCTAGTGCCAGTCTTTTTATCTTTGAGTAAAGTTGAATAACTATTTGCTGTTTAAATGATAGGCTTCTGTTCGCTAATCTGTCAAGTAAACATACGTGTAACTTTACTAAGAGGTGAAACGATGGGCCCTTAATGATACGAATCAGTTATCTAAATTATTAGTTATTTTGACATTACACTGTATAAATTGTAAACACAAATAAGAATCCTTTCAAACCGTACGCCATTGAGAATGGAGTACCTACCCCTCTCCCCTCACGTTTAAAGTGATGACCCCGCTTATACATAACAAAATACATTGAATGATATCTCTAGTCTTATATGCTCTAAGGATCGATTCCACCGTTGTGTTAAACGGAAATTAAAATGACATTGTTAATGTAAAAATGTCATTTTAAACTTCGTTTCACAACGGTGGAATCGGTCCTAAGATAGTATTCGATAGATGGATTCGGTTAGACAAAAATTGAGTGCCAGAAACAAAATTCCTTATAGCAGATTCCATCGCTGTGTTTAACGAAGTTTAAATTACTAATTGTGGATTCCACCGTTGTGTTAAACGAAGATTAAAATGATATTTTTACGTTCCAAGGTCATTTTATTATTCGTTTAGTAATTTAAACTTCGTTTAACACAACGGTGGAATCGACCCTAAGGACCGATTAAACCGTTGTGTTAAACGAAGTTTAAAATGACATTTTTACATTAACAATTTCATTTTAATTTCCGTTTAACACAACGGTGGAATCGACCCTAAGCGAAGTTTAAAAAGACATTTTCACATTAACAATGCCATTTTAATCTTTGCCTAGTAATTTAAACTTCGTTTAACATAACGGTTGAATGGACCCTTAGGGGGGTTTCTGTTGAATAGTTATTAATCGGATTACCTAAACCAGTGGTGGGGAAACTTTTTTTAAGACGGGCCATTTGTAATAACTAGACAATCGTAGCGGGCCAAGGAATAATGCTTAATCGTTAAAACATTTATGTGTTCTAGTATAAACATATACATATATTATTACATACACTTAATATTTTAATAGTAAAAAAACAAAAGGTAAGAACTAACTAATGCTCTTGCGCGGATGTTTTTTGAGGCAGTGGGAGTTTAGGGGATTACACAAACAATTACTCGAGTCACAGCGGGTCGTTGCAGATGACTGACTAAGTAGCTAACTAACTTATCTTCGGGCAGCTATATCAAGCTAGCGGGCACTCTGTGGCGGCACCATTCAAGACCTGGCGGGTTTTTTGTAGCTTTTTTGTTACACTATTTGCAAATTTGTAGCTTAGCCCAGGTCCGAAAAAACAGCGGATCCGCTAGTTTGAATTTCCATAAATTCCATAGTAGCGGCACAGATACAGACCCAGCTAGTTTTTCGTAACTTTTTTGTTACGCTAGTCTCCCTTTTGTAGCTTGTACTGAACCTGAGAAAAGCGCGGATCCGCTAGCTTAGCGGATATTTGTAGCGGCACCAGCCCGGACCCGGCTCATTTTTTGTAACTTTTTTGTAGCTTTTTTGGTACGCCCGTCTCGATTCGTTGCGAGGCCTGAACGTGAGTAATAATCGTTTCTCTATGAGCGTGAGAGAAAAGTGCGTTAATTTAAAATCAAGTTTCGGCCTCTACAAGTAATAGGTCTTTTCCTTTGCATCGAAAGTGTAGCACTGGACTACATCGATTCTGAAAATATCGTTCCATATATACAAATTGTATGGATGGAACGATATTTTCAGAAGTGACGTAGCTCAGTGCTACACTTTCGATGCAAAGGAAAAGACCTAATATGTACAACTCGATAGTGTGACTATCTGTTGCTAGATGGCACCATTATTGCATTTCACGAATTATGGCTATCTTCCATCCAATAAATTTTTGAGAAATTTAGATATAATCTCAAAATCGGACATTTTCAACGGTATGTATATTAATTATTTGTCCGATATTAATGTAAAATACATATTGACAAGATTATTAAAATAGTTGTATGCCGGACGCCACTATTTTCCCGACCGGGCGTTTTCGGTTATTTTTACTGCTAAAAACTTACTGCTAACTTCGCACCGGTGGTAATAGCTACCAAGCATATTAGGCATTCCAACCTGTACAAATGGCTACCAGTGGGTAATGACAGTTTAGATATGGCAACCCTGTTGTCATTAACAGGGTCAATGATACATATATAGTTATATAGATTGCTCAGAGCTGGTCGTTTACGAGCGGCCATATTGCCTGGCAAATATTTATTAATTTGAATCGGTTTAGCAAAAATGTGTTTTAAAACCAATTTTTAGCCTTTATATATTTAAAAAAAAAATAATTGCTTACATTTTTACTTCAAGGCATACGCTTATGTTTATTTTGAAAAATATGGATAATCAATCTATGTAACTATCTATTTCATTGACCTTGTCAAATCACCAGGTCTACAGGGTTGCCATAATTTTGCAATATCATAACCCGTCAAAGCCCACTGGTAGACATTCAGTTTGGAATGCCCAATTACCTATTCTCACTATATCCAGGGTGTTCCATCTCAGACGAGCCACCCCGTATAGTTCTTATCCCATAGTAATTGGAAAAATTACCCGAAACACGTCTGATGATTTTCTTTGGGGGACATCTTGACATCTTTTGACGTATATTTGAGGCTTGAACGAGCAACCCCCTATAAGGGGGCACTTCAACCCCTCAAAATCGAATAGGGAAGAGGGGTTGGGTGATACTTCATTTGTAAGGTCCTGAAAGCCTCTTTACAACGGTGTATGAAAAAAATCACATTCTTAAAAAAATCAATTGTTTTATCATGCTTACAATCAAAAAAATCAACACTGCGTTTTTAAATGACTTCCATGCAATAATAAATTCTCTCGAACTAATAAATAAAAAAAAAATCAAAACATTTTCTTATCTTGCCTTCATTTTTTGTTCTTAGAAGGTCTTTATCACGTTTCTTCGACCATTTGATGTGATAAAACAATTAATTTTTTTTAAGAATGTGATTTTTTTCATACACCGTTGTAAAGAGGCTTTCAAGACCTTACAAATGATGTATCACTCAACCCTTCTTCCCTATTCCATTTTGAGGGGTTGAAGCGCCCCCTCATAGGGGGTTGCCTCAAATATACGTCAAAAGATGTCCCCCAAAGAAAATCATCCGACGTGTTTCGGGAAATTTTTCCAATTACTAAGGGATAAGAAATATATAGGGGGTGACTCGTCTGAGATGGAACACACTGTATAGTTGTGATCCGACAGAATTAAACACTGGGGTAGTATTCTCGAGTCACGAATATAGATTCGCATGCGAGATTTATGATTTGTCTCACTTGGTTTTCGTTCAACAAAGTGAGACACATTGTAAAACACGTATGCGAATGACGGTATTCGTGATTCGAGAATACTACCCCTTGTCCATAAATACTGCAAAACGATTGGTTAAGGAAATCATTCAAAAAAGATGTAAGAATATTATTGATTCAATAAAAGTATAACTACATAAACAACACTAAAAAACTTTTAAAAACAAATGTCCGACTTTGAGATTATATCTAAATTTTTCAAAAATATATTGGATGGAAGATGGCTATAATTCGTGAAATGCAATACTGGTGCCATCTATCAACAGATAGTCACACTATCGAGTTGCACTTATTACAGGAGCGGCTAAATGCTGACCAGCGTGCACATATTATTTTTTGTGTTTTCCGCTAGATGGCGTGTATTTGAGCGCGGTTTTTTAAATTGATAATTTTGACTTGCACACCATACAGTGCGTCAAAAATTGTATTTTAAATTATATTTTATTGTTACTAATTCTGGGTTAGACGTGAGTTAATAAATAACCCATTAATTAGGAATTTATTGGTAGATATAAATAAAATAACCAATATAAAATGTATCAGTAATTCACTCATTTATTTTAAAAAATAAAATCACTACAAATTTGTTAGTAATTTAAATAATAATATTGGGTTTTGATGGTATATTAAAACACTAAATCATTATAGTCAATTTATTAAAATATAGAAATAATAGTTGTGACAATCATTGCCTCTAAAAAATTGAGTTTCATTCTTTATTGTGTATAGAATTGTCTAATAAATATATATTGACGGTAGGGTGAGTATATGGTGATTAATAAAATGATTTCTACATGTATGTCTCGAGTCTAGAATAAAAATAAGCCTAATTGCTCCTTTTGTGCAATGAATAATACTCTTGTAGCGGCAGGAGAAGGCATGGCCGATAAAGTACTTTATGAAGTATATACAAAAGTTCTACTTTTCGACTGTTTTCTGTCCGAATAACGACGTTCTTTGACACATTCGAATAAAAAAAATTTAAAAATGTACAAACATATTATAAGACCTAAATAACCTATATAACACAATATTAAAAATGTTACAAATGAGGTAAAAATTAAATACAAATTAAAGTTTCAAATAGTATAGCATACATTAGAATAATAAAGTGGTACCATTACGGATCACCGAGTATCACTCACAAATTCTACATAGTATTAATATGTCTTAGACGAAAGATATGCATAAAGTTTATATTTGAATGTATTAAAGATTTTTTCGTTGCTATCAATATGAATATATATTTATTGAAACATTCAATACCTCTATTGATGTCGGAACATAAAAAATAATAATAATTAGGAAAATAAAAAGTGATAGGTCATAATAGTACCAATTCTACCTCTCTTACCTTAAATAAAATACATTACAGATTAAGTTAAAAAAGTATTTAACTAGGAAAAGGAACATAATCTATATCAACTAATATTAAAAAAAAATCAAAAACCTTAAATTAGAAATTAAAAATAATTATGATCATTGTCACTACTTTTACTAATAACTAAAGAACTGCTAAGAGTACTTCTAATAATTTCGTTTTTTGTTGAGGTGAAGACCAGCTGTTTTTTAATTGTTTCATTTGGTGGCTCATTAATTTCTGCAGAGGTTACACAAGGAATATCGACTCTGCTAATGCTGTTGTCATAGTTTAAGAGCAAATTAGCATTCTTCAAATATTGAGAAACTTGCCTGAGAACATTTTCATCAGAGGAATTTTCTAATTTGCCCTGTATATCATTAATTTAATTTTTTATTTTATTTTTTAATGTGCCTAAACTTGTTGCCTCTGCTGAAATATTTTATCCCAAATACTCTAAATGTGTATTTACTTCAGCCTTGTCTTCATCACATTTATTTTGTTTATATTTACCATCAGCTCCTTCAGAATTGTTATCTGGCATATGTAGCAAAATGAAAGGAATATGTTTGCGTATTGTATTTCGTCTTATATAATCTAAACAGGTGCAGGTAATAACTGATAATGCAGATAAGAAATGGCACTTCAACATTAACAACACAATTCAAATTCAAACTTATTTGTTCACCAATTGACAATATTATCAGCAGTATCTGCGCCCTCTGACGAAAAGTAAAATAAATAATCTGTGCACACCGGTCAGCATTTAGCCGCTCCTACATATTACTTGTAGATGCCGAAACTTAATTTTAAATTAACGCACTTTTCTTTCACGCTCATGGAGAAACGATTATTATTCACGTTCAGGCCTCGCAACGAAATGGAAACAGGCGTAACAAAAAAGTTAAAAAAATGAGCCTGGTCCGAGCTGGTGCCGCTACAAATATCCGCTAAGCTAGCGGATCCGTGCTTTTCTCAGGTTCAGTACAAGCTACAAAAGGGAGACTAGCGTAACAAAAAAGTTACGAAAAACCAGCTGGGTCTAAATCTGTGCCGCTACTATGGAATTTATGGAAATTCAAGCTAGCGGATCCGCTGTTTTTTCGGACCTGGGCAAAGCTACAAATTCGCAAATAGCGTAACAAAAAAGCTACAAAAAACCCACCAGGTCTTGTATGGTGCCGCCACAGAGTGCCCGCTAGCTTGATATAGCCTCTTCGGGCGGCCTCGCTTGTATTTATACCTACCTGCAAGGATTGTTCGGGAATTGGAGTTTTCTGGTTCTATCGAAAAAACAGAACAATGAATCGAAAATGCGAAAGTGTCTGGAACTTTCGAGCGAAGATGAGTCATCTGTTTAGGTCGGATGGATTTGTCCAGAATACTATTGTGTTTTGGATATCGCCGCAGGTAGTTTTTATGCGGGTCGTCACATTGCGAAGTAAGAACGATGCGAGAAGGTGTAGATCGGAATTAAAACTAAACGAACGCAGCTGATCTTTGAAGTTTGGCGTTTTTTGTCAATTGTCATTTTCGTTATTTGTGTTTGTTATTTGTTTTCGGTGTGTAAGGCAAGGTGCATAAAAGAAAAGTAATATTTACATATATAAAAAACTGATATCGTTTATTTAATATTGTTATAATATTAATGATGAATATCAAACAAGAAGAACCTTTAAATACTTGTGAAACCGATCTTATTTATGGACAAACAACACAAAAGTATAAAGACGAAGATGATGATGTTTTTGATGAGCTTGAAACCAATACGCCGGGACGAAATGTTGAAATTAAAGAAGAAATTATCGAGATCGAGTGTGAACAGCCTAAAATTGAACAACGTTCGGATTTGCTGCCAAAAATTAACAGTGATTCTACGTCCGAAAAAGAAGTGCGATTTTGTGCTACAACTCTTAAAAAAGAACCAGAGAACACTAGTGAAGTTAAAGCTACGACGGATATCAGAGATATCAAGAAAGAGCTTGATGAATATATTCAGTCCAAAGTTGAACTTTTGACTACGCATTGTGATTTACCGACTTTGAAAAATGAAAATACTGAATATCAAGAAAGTTTGAGAAAGTTGTGCGACAACGAAGAAAATGAAAGGATATCAAATACATTAAAAAATATTATAAATATAAAAAATAAAAGGAAGCAGTATCGCTGTCAAAAAAGTAAGTGGCTATTAAATGATTATCAAAGCTAACTAGGCTATATTTTTAGACCTTTAGCTGGATTTATAACGTTCGTTCAATTAGCGTTCAGTTCATACTGAGTTCAATTTTAACATAAACCAATCAGATGGTGCAGTCAGTTATTAAATTCAGTTGTTGACTTTCGCATTTAGTTCAAGTTCAGTTGATGTTGAGAGATGACCAACTTTTATGTTTGTGGAGCTAATGAAAAATATATGTCTGGTTATTTGACCAAGCATAACTCAACCCAATCCTAAAATGACATGGTAGGTTTGTTTTGGATATGAAATTATAACAAATTTAAAATTATTTTATAATCAACACCTACTACAAATATAATCAAAATGATATATAATTTATTTTGTTATATCTTATCAAATCAAATGTCAGGAACAACTCAAATTCACAAAGATGAACAAACAGCCAATGACTTTATAAATTAGGTCTAGGGCGAATCGAGGGGCGAATTCACCAATGAGAGAGTAGCGTAACTAAATGCCAACTGAACAAAGTTCATAAATCCAGCTTTAAAATTATATTTCTTACTTTATTTCTCAAGTATGTAATACGGTGTTGTCATCTAAGTTTTTTATCAATTATTACTTCTTTTTTGTGTGAGTTGATGCCCGAATTTAAAGATTGCATATGGAATTTGCAGGTAATCAAAGTTTGGTATGTTCTTATCTTTCAAGGAGAAAGCTACATAATATGTAGATTTTTCTAATATATAGAGAGTTTATTTAAATCCAACTAGTTTTTTACTTTATAATAGTGATGTAAATAGAAAAAGTTTTGTTTTTTTATATAAAAATACTCCAAATTTTATGACCTGGCAACATTGTGCTGAATATGCTGTAGTTTGCTCTGTGGTATGTTTTGCACTCATCTCTCTTGAAAGAAAACATTGTTTTGCTGAAAATATAAGTGCAAAATCCCATTTTTCAGAAAGATAATAGTAAGAACTAAAACCATGCTGCTGAGCTGTCAAATGAAGATTTCTAATAAAAATATCTAATGTTTTCTTGTGCCTGGAAGTATTTTGGTGTAACCTTTAAGTTCCTATGTTTCTATAGTAATAGGAAGCATCAGAGCACCCAGGGAATTTTGAGTTAAAACCTGTCATATTTTTAGGCTAAGTTTACCCTATTCAAAAATGTATGCTTCTCGTTTTTTGCAAAATGAAGTTAGCAAAGCACTTCCGTTTTTAAACCTTTTTTTCAAAAACAACCACATTTCATTTTTAGGCTACCATAAAGTCAGGTGACTTTGACCTGCATGGGTGACTTTAGCTCAAATCAGTAAATAGTTATTTTGGTTCACAAAAAATTATACCTATTTTTAAAATAAAACTTACACTGGTTGAACTGTAAAGTATTTAAATTACCCAAAACACTTTATTTAAAGATAATTGGACGCTTATGCTTTAAATTTAACTCATTGCAAAATAACTGAAATTGAAAGGTGATAAAATTTGCAACCATCAATACTGTTGTTTGTAATATTTTTTGTTATTATCTTTACCGTAAGCAATAAAAGATATTTTTTTAATGATAAAATATGTTTTACTATCAACTGTGATGGGTGACTTTAAACCAGCAAGTAATATTATAGAGAAAACAATGTAAAATGATGGGTTAGAAAGTCACCCTCTACTTGCGGGTGGCTTTGCACATCCCTTTTCTATTTTTAATTTGAAAAATTAGACTATTTGAGATATTTTTGCTTAATAATTCTTAAAATATAACTGAAAACTAAATTATGGCGAAAATACGAATTTGGATTTGTTTTTATTTAGCAATTGAAACTTGGTTTAAATTTTGACAGTGAGTCAAAGTCACCCGACTTTACGGTTTTTTAATTTTTGTTTTTTTTTTTTTCTAAAAAAAACAACAGCCACATTTTTAGGTTCTTGAAGTATTATAAAATTATACAAAAAAAATATATTTTCGTGTGCTCTCTTCGATTAACTGATGTGCCAAATTCGCAAAAGCCCCGCCTTTCACCACAATACGTCACCGTGACGTATAGTATCAATCTGCATAATATCGTATCTTCTTTTTATGTATTTGCGGGATTTTTTATTTGAAATGGTAGGTTTCCGAAATGAAAAGTTTCGTTCTGGCCATAAAACATTTGTTTATATCAAAAATATGATTTTATCAGGGCGACTTAAAATACACCTTACGCAATATAGACTCTCCAAAAAATACATTACTTTCTTTTATTTATTTAAAACGAGAAAGGTAAGCAGATCACAGGAAATGGAACTTTAAATATGAATTTAGACCTGTTTCTGAAATGATAATTTCGGCTATAAAATAAAAAATTCATAAAAAAGTATGAAATATATGAATCTTACATTTTATATGCCTGTTAGAATATTACCATGGCTATCAAATAAAGTTGGATTTACTATGCCGTATTTAATAGTTTTTTGACAATCTCATGGAACAGATGATTGTACCATTATAAAAATTTTACCATAATACCCTTTACAACATTCACATCATTCCAGAAATTTGTTTTTGGAAATATGCCAATTATACAATATGAAAAAAGTATTTAATAAAATGCTGATAATTAGTTAAATTATTTTTTTTTAAATTGTATGACAGAATTTTTTTATTTGCAGAATTTCGTTCTTCTAAATCAAGATCGAAACATATCGACGGATATTTTGGGAAAGACTTCGTGGTTTGTGAATTTTGTGGAAGATTCATGACAAACATTAATTTTTTTTTGCACCAATTTATTCATGTAGTAAAAAATAGATCAACAAAGGTTTCTCTGGAAGTTCACGACGTTTCCAACATACAGACACATTTAATAATTTACAGTAATGAAAAACCATTTAAATGTGACATTTGTTCCAAAGGATTTAATTACAAATCTCACTTACAATATCATTCAATAATTCACAGTAATGAAAGACCATTTAAATGTGACATTTGTTTCAAAAGATTTAATCAAAAATCTCACTTACGGTCACATTTAATAATTCATGCTAATGAAAAAGCATTTAAATGTGTTATTTGTTCCAAAGGATTTAATCTCAAATCTAGTTTACGGAAACATTCAATAATTCACAGTGATGAAAAACCATTTAAATGTAACATTTGTTTTAAAGGAATTAATAACAAATCTAGCTTAAAAAGACATTTAACAATTCACAGTAATGAAAAACCATTTAAATGTAACATTTGTTTTAAAGGAATTAATAGCAAATCTAGCTTAAAAAAACATTTAACAATTCATAGTAATGAAAACCCGTATAAATGTCACGTTTGTTCCAAAGGATTTAATCAAATATCTTATTTACGAAACCATTTAATAATTCACAGTAATAAAAATTCATTTAAATGTGACATATGTTCAAAAGGATTTAATTATAAATCTAGTTTACGACAACATTTAATAAGTCACAGTAATGAAAAATCATTTAAATGTGACATTTGTTCTAAAGGATTTATTCAAAAATCTAGTTTACGAAGGCACTTAATAATTCACAGTAAAGAAAAATTGTTTAAATGTAACATTTGTTCCAAAGGATTTAATCGAAAATTTACCTTAGAACAACATTTAAACATTCACAATAATGAAAACTCATTTAAATGCGATACTTGCTCCAAAGGATTTAATCAAAAATGTAATTTACGAAGGCATTTAATAATTCACAGTAATGAAAAATTTAATTAAAAATGTAACTTAATTCACTGTAATAAAAAAACATTTAAATGTGGATTTAACGCAACATTTTGTAACGTATTATTTTCCTTCTGTTCTTTATCCAGTCAGTGAGAAACAAGTTACAGCTAACGGGAGCTCTTGCAACATGTGAGCATGATGTCGAGAGTTCTTAATTCACATAAAGTTATCTTTCATTTCTACCTTTACAGTCTCTAACACAGGCTTGTCACTCCCTACGCAGACAGCACAAATAGGTCCATGGGACGTTCATTCGATATACATTTTTAGATGTCTGGACGTCTAAAGATGAGTTTTTTCTGGACTTTCGACATCCAATGAACGTCCAGCGAATTATACAAATGGCACACTTTTAACCGTTTATAGGACGTCCAATTCTGAATTATATTTGAACGTTCGATACTGGACATTCGAAAAACGTCCATTCCTGGATTATATATTCCATTGAGACCACATCCCTACTTTTTTTACACTACACACTATTTTATAATATTAATAATTTATTTATTATTTTTTCAACCCGCTATACACCATTTATTATTTTTTTTTATTAAAAATCACTTGCCCAGAGCAGGTATCGAACTCACGTACGTCCATTGTCTTTCTGGGAATTCAAGCGCTAGGCGACCTCGACCAAGGAGCCACTTGAAAAATTCTTACTAGATACGGTTATAATAGAATAAGATTTCAAACTTCCGCTATTAGAATGAAATGTAATAGATTTAATTTGTCAATTTTAAATGACCAATTCTATTAAAAACAAAAATATATATAGATGGGTATTATCTGGTAGGCTAAATAAACAATGACCTAAGATGGATGTTCACTGGATATCAAAATAATACTAAACTTAAAATTGAGTCCAAAAACAGACGTCCTCTGAACATCGATATGCAATAAACTAGGTATATATATTATACATCGTATTGGTGGTGAAAAGAGCTAAGCCCATACACTTATTAATTAGAGAAAATGGGTAAATAAGTTTGTAACTCTTAGGTTAAAACAACTTTTGATGTAAATCTTAAGTTTTTATTCACTAAAGGCCGATTCCACCGTTGTGTTAAACGGAGATTAAAATGACATTGTTAATGTAAAAATGTCACTTTAAACTTCGTTTAGCACAACGGTGCAATCGGTCCTTAATATGATAACATTTGATACAAATGAAAACATGTCCTTCATTTTAAGATTGATTTAAAAAAAAAAAAAAAAAAAAAAAGGAAGGTATGTCACTTAAAAATACTTTACCACTGAAAAAGATATATGTATTTTCACCTAGCTTCTTTCAGTTTATGGAATTTTTAGGTTATAATTACATAATCGCTTATCTCTCTACACCTCTGTATTTTTCAGAATTGTTTTATTTATGTGATATAATTAACTTATTTTGCCTAAAAATGTGGCTTAGCTCTTTTCACCACCAATACGAAGACATGACAAATTATTAGAAGGGGATAAATTATATTTTGATATAAAAAGATTTTGCTTTTTCACAAAATACTGAATAAAAAAGAGATAAATAAGTATAACTATTATTAAAGGAAATGCTATAGAAATTAAAAAATATGCTTAAGTTTAAATCATTGCACTTAGTTTTAGATAATTTTGTCTTACTTTGTTGTTTTAAATAAAATAACCAAAGTTGTTTTAAATAAAACAACCAAAGTGGGTGTATTGAAATTTTACAAATTTTATGCTTATGGATTTCCAAGTTAGGTATGCATATTTTATAAAAAACAACTCATGTTTTTTAGCAAGAATTTCTGATGTATGCTCGAGGGCATCTTCTGTGATTTCTCTCAACTTTTCTTCTAGGTTTGTACTTGAACTGTTTTTTTTTTAATATAGCCGTACCATGTACCTAGCTGTAGATTCACTTTTTATAAAATTTTAGGCATTATATATTCTTCTTTATGACAAGTCTGTGGTATTTACTTTTGTTTTTAAAATTCCTAGAATGTCATCAGGACATCAGGTACAAAGGAAACCTAAAACATATTATTAAAATTGTATTTTTAGTTCAATTAAGTATAGTATACCTCTTATATACACCATTCTTTGTTTTTATAGTAGTTAAACCATTTTGTATAGGTACCTAATGAATGAAATATTTAAATTTACACCATGCATTGTAATCTGAAACGAAGAAAATAGTTTAGAAAATAGTTTTCTATTTTATAGATCATCCTTACCAATTCTACTCAAATGTAAAAAAATTATTTATTATTAGATAAATAAAGTTTAGAAACAACCATCAAAAACATGACATATGACAAGAAAAAGTGACAATTGACATACACCATGTACATAAACATGAACGTTCCGAATTCAAATTAGATGTTCATAGTACTTTTCGTGGATACTTTTTTTAGCAAATTACTTTATTACGTTGTGTTAACAAATAGAAGTTTTGCGAGGTTTTGATTTCCCTCAACAATTTCTTATTAACGTTGTATAGTAATGTTATTATGTTCCCTTAAAGCAACATCGCCAAATGTAACAACCAGCTAGCCTAAAGACCAACGCTCGTCACCAAATGTAACAACCAGTTATGTCTAAAGACCATTTGCAACTACTGATAGGTCTTTAGCTACTGTTACTATACTATTAAGGGATAAAGGCAGCGCTTGTCACCAGCCCTAGGGTCCTGGAGTCCTGAAGGAACATCCATTCGCCAGTGGCAAAATAAAATAATAAAAGAAAATAAAAATACAAAAAAAACATCCCTTAATAGCATATGTCGAGCGGTTTTGGCAACTGACTTAAGACTCTCAAGTCCTTAAGGGTAGGAACGCCGAGGCTTAACATGCTCGGAGTATTTCTTACTGGTTTTTGGAAAGAGGTGAGAATAAAATAGGTTAATAAACAATAACATGTATATTTAAATATAAGTAAAAAATGAATAACAAATTTCAATAAATCAAAACAATATCAATTTTTGAAATACGACAAGCAAAAATTACTACCCATAATTATAAATCTTTATTATGATAAACCATGTTATTATAATATGATAAAACTTTAATATAATGAAAGCTTTTACATCAAAAAAACTCTTTATATGATAAAACCCTTAAAACTGATAAACATTTAATAAGTAAACTTGGGACGAAAATGAAAGAATTGACATTTGAAGTAGACTAATGAACTGTTTTAAAATACATAACCCAAACAAGAGATTTAAACATGTTAAAATAAAATAGATATTACCTTTGAAAACAAAACACTACAACACACTTTACTATATACAATAAATTTTAATAATTAATAAGTTACATTTTTGGGCATAGGTTTGGCCCAACGGCCGCCCCTTGAGTCTCTGTATTTTAAAATAGTTCATTAGTCTTTCTTCAAATGCCAATTCTTTCATTTTCGTCCCAAGTTTACTTATTAAATGTTTATCAATTTTAAGGGTTTTATCATATAAAGAGTTTTTTATTATATTAAAAATAGAGATTGTTTTGATTTATTGAAATTGTTAATCATTTTGTTTCTTATATTTAAATATACATGTTATTGTTCATTAACCTATTTTATTCTCACCTCTTTCCAAAAACCAGTAAGAAATATTCCGAGCATGTTAAGCCTCGGCGTTCCTACCCTTAAGGACTTGAGAGTCTTAAGTCAGTTGCCAAAACCGCTCGACATATGCTATTAAGGGATGTTTTTATTATTTTCTTTTATTATTTTATTTTGCCACTGGCGAATGGATGTTCCTTCAGGACGCCAGGATCCTTGGGCTGGTGACAAGCGCTGCCTTTATCCCTTAATAGTATAGTAACAGTAGCTAAAGACCTATCAGTAGTTACAAATGGTCTTTAGACATAACTGGTTGTTACAATTTTAGGCAAACTGGTTGTTACATCTATTTGTATCTGTAACAACCAGCTTGCCTAAAGACCAACGCTCGTCACCAAATGTAACAACCAGCTAGCCTAAAGACCAACGCTCGTCACCAAATATAACAACCAGTTATGTCTAAAGACCATTTGCAACTACTGATAGGTCTTTAGCTACTGTTACTATACTATTAAGGGATAAAGGCAGCGCTTGTCACCAGCCCTAGGGTCCTGGAGTCCTGAAGGAACATCCATTCGCCAGTGGCAAAATAAAATAATAAAAGAAAATAATAAAAATACAAAAAAAAAACATCCCTTAATAGCATATGTCGAGCGGTTTTGGCAACTGACTTAAGACTCTCAAGTCCTTAAGGGTAGGAACGCCGAGGCTTAACATGCTCGGAATATTTCTTACTGGTTTTTGGAAATAGGTGAGAATAAAATAGGTTAATGAACAATAACATGTATATTTAAATATAAGAAAAAAATGATTAACAATTTCAATAAATCAAATCAATCTCTATTTGTGAAATACGACAAGCAAAAATTACTATCTACAATTGTAAATCTTTATTATGATAAACCATGTTAATAGAATATAATCTATGATAAAACTTTAATATAATGAAACCTTTGACATCACAAAAACTTTTTACTATAATAAAAAAACTCTTTACATGATGAAACCCTTAAAACTGATGAACATTTAATAAGTAAACTTGGGAAGAAAATGAAAGAATTGGCATTTGAAGAAGACTAATGGACTATTTTAAAATACATAACCCAAACAAGAGATTTAAACATGTTAAAATAAAATAGATATTACCTTTGAAAACAAAACACTACAACACACTTTACTATATATAATAGATATTAATACATTTTTGGGCATAGGTTTGGCCCAACGGCCGCCCCTTGAGTCCTTTTGTCAATGATTGACTCTCTATTTATATCAACCTTAACGTGATTATATTAAAAGAAACTCGACTTATTTATTTTTAATGATTATTCGCACGATTTGTCCTTTAATTTTCTAGTACAATGAACTATTTCTAATTGTTTGGTTTTAATAAATATATTGTGTTAATTTAATAGATTAAAAATATTAGATATTTTTGGGATTTTTGTTAAATTCTTTATATTTTAAAATTAATAATAATGCCAATTATTACAGTTATGGGCTAGCTAGGATGAGACAGCACGTTAGCCGAGTGTGTAACTTCCAAAAAAAAATCTGTTAAAATGACTCATTATTTAGGCGTGCAAATACAGAATGAAAGAATTGAATTATTGTCATCTAAAGTAAGAAATAATATTTTAGAAATGGTTCGCAGTTCAAAATATATATTTTTCAATAATATACGATTGTACACCAGACCCTAGTCATACTGAACAAATTAGTCTTGTTCTGAGGTATGTTGTCCTTAACATCACTTCAGAAAAGGTTGAAGTTAAGGAAAGTTTTATCGCGTTTAATCTGGACTCTATAGGGAATGGATATACACATTTGTGACAGAAATTTTGAAAAAAATTAAATTTAAATATAAAAAATATTAGGGGACAAGGTTATGATAATGGGGAAACATAAAGGGAAAGCATGTTGGGCTTTAAAAACACATTCTTGATGCGAATCCGAGAGCCCTTTTTGTACCTTGCGCGGCTTATACTTTGAACTTAACAGTAAATGACGCTTCTAAGGTGTCAGAGGCTACAATAAACTTTTTTTTTATCTTATGCAAGAGTTATATAATGTTTTTTCGTCATCCACAAAAAGGTGGGATGTTGTGACAAAAAATGTCTTCGGGTTAAGTTGAAAGCCTCTAAGTGAGACAAAATAGTCCAGCAGAATTAATGCAATAAAACTCCGTAAACTGTATTTATTTAAGGTTTCCGAAAGTCTTCTAGAAGTAGCTGAAGATAATTCCTTTCACATTGATACAAGACATAAAGCGAGTTCCTTCTTAACATCTGTACAAAATTTTCAATTTATTTGTGGAATTATTATTTGGCATGGCGTTTTATTTCATATAAATATTGTTAGCAAACAAATACAAAGTGCTACAATCAGGGGCGCAGCCAGGGGGGGGCCTCGGGGGCCCGGGCCCCCTCCGAGATTTTAGATTAATTATTCTAGGTATACACTATAATTATATGTAGGTAACTTCAACACTTAAAAATGTATGGGTCATTTTTTTTTTCTTATATTCCCGAACCTTCTGGTTTTATTGTATAGTCCCATTTACTATTTATTGTACTACATTATATACTGTACTGTTTTTAAATCATCTAAAATCTAAGAACTTCTTTTGGAAACCAATAATAAATGTTAAAAATTAATATCTTTTCCGTCCAGCAAAAACTGTAGTACCATTAAACCAATATGTGTGGACTCGTGAACCAATGCAAAGACACGTAATCTGGCCGCAGTACGCAATTTTTATACTCGGCAACAATGCACAAAGCTGTCGGCCTACCATGGCCTACCTCCAGTCTTCAGTCTCCAGCCCACTGTCGACTGAAATATCAGATGATCAGAAGCAATCGTTACAGGTGCACATGTGGTATTTAGTTTTGTTATTGTTTTAAAAGCAACTGTTTCATTTAGGGACAGTGTAAAGCTAAATCATTTGTGAAAACCTATCGACAAGTTCTCAGGTTAGTTTTATTTATATTTAAATATTTTTTTCACACGTGAGACGTGATTAAAAGTTTTGAAGTTTTTAAAATGTAAGCGTTTAAACTTTTTTACACTAGGCAAAAGGGGAAGAATGCCATCGGCCAGCACGGCCTTAAGCCCATTAAAATATACAACGGCTTTTTGGCTTTCACAAGGACAATTAATGCCCGCATATTTAATTAATAAAAAACGAATTTAAAAGAAGTAAACACTTTTCCTTTATAAATCGCACTTTTACCGGTAAAACTAACAAAAAAAAAAAGAAAATAATTGCACTTGGCCGGACTCGAACCCGTATCAAAAAATCACTCTAGGCTGAAGCCTGTTGCACCAACTACTGTATCAAACACGACACACTGATATCTATGCAATTATAATTTGTGAACGCAAGTGTAGGTTAACCTTAAGGTCCTTAAGACATTTTTTTAATTGCAGATTGCAGCGCAAATACATTTTTACGTGATAGAAAACAGAGGAAATCCAAAACATAAAGGAAGTTCGAATATACTATGGAACTTTCTAAAAAAACCAAGGCTAGCTGAAGATAGTGATATAGTTTCATCGACAGTATCGACATCTCTGCAATGCACCGCATCAGCCTTGACAGAAAACAAATTAGATAATGATGAACATGTTTCATTGCTGCCTCTACAAAAAACAACGGAAGGAAACAGATTAGAATGCGAAGCCTCTTCGTCAATGACTTTACAGAATAACCAAGTTCACGACAAGTATGATATTGCTAACTTTGTACATAAACAGGTAGACGATGAGACTAAACTACAATTAGTCGAAAGATTTTGGACTCCACCTAAGAATTTTGTGTTTCCTTTAGAAAAACAAGGACAACATCAACGAAAATTTAATGCTGTGTGGCTGACGAAATATAATTGGTTAACATATTCAAAAATAGAAGATGGGGCCTATTGTAAATACTGTGTTCTATTTTCTTCATCATTTGCCGGTCATAATACTAGCCAGATTCTTGGAGCTTTAGTAAAAGAGCCTTTTCGGGGATGGAAAAAAGCAATAGGAAAATTTGAAGCTCATGGAGGGGCACAATATCACAGGTTTTCAGTACTTCGCGCAGATAATTTAAAACAAAGTTTTTCCGGTTATTCTATAGACAAGTTATTAACCAAGTCATCTGAATTGATAATACAACAAAATCGGCAGCGACTGACACCAATTATTAAAACAATACTTTTTTGTGGAAGAATGGGACTGCCATTAAGAGGACATAAAGATTACGGATCTTTGGACTTGCATTCTGACCTAAACAGAAGCGACGGTAACTTTCGTAATATATTAAGGCTAAGAGCTAAAGCTGGAGACCAAGCCCTTTTGGATCATTTGAATTTTTGTGGAGGCAATGCCACATATCTGAGTTGGGACATCCAAAATCAAATATTGGAAATATGCAATCGACTAGTTATCCAAAAAATCGTAGAAGAACTTAACGCCGCGAAAGCGTTCGTTATATTAGCCGATGAAACAGCGGATGTATCAAATAAAGAACAGTTATCAATATGTGTTAGATTTGTCGACAGGAAAGATCAAATTCATGAAAAATTTTTACAATTCGTCGAAATTACTTCTACTACTGGCGCTTCTATAGCTGAGAATATTCTGGGAACTTTAGATAAACTAGAAGTTAACTGTAAATACCTTTGTGGACAGGGATATGACGGAGCAGCTGCTATGTCTGGGAATACTAAAGGCGTTCAAAAGTTTATTTCAGAAAAATTTCCTGCGGCTACGTATGTACACTGCGCTTCACATAATTTAAACCTTTGTTTATCTTCAGCATCTAATGTAACAGAAATACGAAACTGCTTAGGAACAATTGAAAAAGCATATTGCTTTTTTAACTCCCCCAAAAGGGAGAACGTTTTGCACCAAAAAATTGAGTTATTATGTACGGAAACAAAAAAGCATGGCTTAAAAAGATTATGTCCTACTCGATGGGTAGCAAGGCATGATGCTGTTTTGATATTTGAAGAACTCTATAAACCGCTGGTGGCAGCTTTGGAAGAAATAGAACAATGGCCAGATCGTCCTACTTCAACTGAGGCATCTGGATTACTAGCCAGCATCAAAACTTCTAAATTTACCATTGCATTGATGTGCTCAAAAAGATTGTACGCTCATACGCTACCTCTGAGTAAAATACTGCAAACGATTGACCTTAATCTTTGTAAAGCGTTGGCTCTAGCAGATGATGTGGCAGATCAACTTAAACAAATACGAGGCCAGGCAGATGAGCATTTTAAAAATATTTTTAAAGAAGCTCAAGATCTTCTTTCGGAGTTCGATATAGAAATTAAGATGCCCAGAGTACCAGCACGACAAACACAACGACTTGTTTTAAATACCGAATCTGCTTCTGAATATTTTAAAATCACCATTTTTATTCCGTTTTTAGATGGCTTGATAGTAAATCTCGAAGAAAGGTTCTTAAACCATCGAAAAACAATTCAAAATTTTGAATGTATCTTTCCTTTTAATAACCAGAACTTTAAAAGCCAATATAAATGTTTTTTGGAACTCCACAGCTTTTACAAAATGCATGACTTTCTTGAAGGTTTTTGTAACGAAACTATATTAAAAGCTGAACTTGAGTTATGGTACAAAAAATGCAAAAATAAGAACCTGAAGGAAGATCTGGCCAAAGTTTATTCTGAATGTGATTCCACTATATTTCCAAACATAAAAAGACTTACAAATTTTTTTAACTTTACCAATTACAACTTCAACATCCGAAAGATCTTTCTCAAATTTAAAATATTTGAAAAATTATTTGCGTAGCACTATGCAAGAGAATAGGCTAAATGGTTTGGTCCTTTACGCAAACCACGATATTGTCATACGGCAGAAGAAATTTTGGACGAAATGGCAAAAACAAAACGAAGAATTTTGCTTTAGGACGTAGTTTTGCATTAAATATTTTTGTTTATATTTTTTTTGTACTTTTATTCTTTTGACCCAATATCTCTCATTTTCTTAATATATTCTTAAAATTTGGAAATCAATAATAAATGTTAAACCCAATGTATTAAACAAGTATTTGATTTAGTTCGGGCCTGTGGCACTCCTGGGTAGGATTTTAAAAATATTATATTTCAATTATTTTGTAATTGTGCATAAATAATAATTCTCGTCCTGAAAAGGCTTTTTTTTGGGCGTGGCACCCAAAATAATTTTTCTGTTTCTGCAGTTTGCTTACAGCGCTTTTAGTTGAACCCTCAATGTACGTTTTCTCGATTGCGTCACTGATTCGGCCCATCCCGAACGAAGTTTCTGGCTGCGCCACTGGCTACAATTAATATTAAATTATGCCAAACCTTCCTAAAAAATTTAGTTGATCTCTTTCAGCAATATAAATCTAAGCAATCATTTCAAGAAATTCTTTTACAACCAAAAGAAGTAGCACTCTCTCTCGAAATTGAAGAAGACTTTCCACCGTTACCAAGGTCAAGAGGAAATTTAAATCAAAACACCGAGATGAGACCCCTCATGATCCAAAAACCGTCTTTAAAATTACTTTCTTCTTAAAAATTATAGATTAAACTTTAATCTCTCTAAAAAACGATTTGACTTATTAAATGAGTATGATTATATTTTCGGATTTTTTAGCGACATATTCAAATTAAGTGACAGCGATCTTTTAAAACGTTGTTTTGTTCTTGAAGAACGACTGACAGATCAGGATAATAAGGATATAGACTCCAACGATTTGTTTAATGAAATTAAAGCGTTAAAATTGTTTTAATTACCTGATGATACTGATCTTTTAAGTATTTTACAATATATATATTTGAAAACAATTTAATTTCCATCCTTCCAAACGTAAGCATTTCACTAAGAATTCTTCTGACATTGCCTGTATTTGTTGCTTCTGGCGAGCGATCTTTTTCAAAGTAAAAAATCATTAACAATTATTTAAGATCGACAATGCGTCAAGAAAGATTGTCTAGGCCAACAATATTAGCAATTGAACAAGACATTTGTGATCGTATAAATTTTAACGATGTAATTAATGAATTTGCAACAGCAAAGTCTCGAAAAATATCGCTATTTATTTTTCTATTGTACCTAGCTATCATTTTTGATTTTATACCAAACAAAGGTACCTAGGTATTTGTTATCAGAACAGGGCTGGTATATCTAAGGGGGTCGCGACATAGGCGTCCATCTTGGACGCCATTTTTTTCGAAATAGTAGTCGCATTAGTAGTCGCCAGTTGTACCAATTTAAGAAAAAAAAAATAGGAACGTTTTTTTTAAATTTCCATTTTTCATGGTGTTTTGACATAACGTAACCTCAATTTTTTAGAATAAAAATATTTCAAAATAAAAACTTAAGACAAAAAATTCTATTAAGTAAATGAGCAGACATCCTGGGTATAATTAATTATGGATTTGCAAGAACATATTTATAAACCTAAAAATTGGTTTGATAGTCGAGCAAATTGAGGTTTTAGAATTTGATAATGATTAGTACTTTATATTTTCAGTACTGACAGTACTTCCGCAATAAATTAATTACTAATTGCTCTGCGATAGTATCTCCTGCTGGATGAAATGAGCATTGGGGATCAAAGATCAAACGTCATCATTCACTAGCACTAGCAAGTTTGAGACCAAACTATATTAAAATGTCAGCTTAAAAAATTCGTAGACAACATGATTTCTATTTCATTTGTATGTTTCCCAACTCTGTATTGACGTGATACATGTAAAAATTAAATCCATTGGTAAGATTGGAATTCCCACAATTAAGTGCGAGACTTTTGTCATGATTTGGATGGATAATAGTTGGGAGATTTTGATCCAACAAATGTTTAACAATTCAAACCATGAAGTGAATGGAAACAACAATAGGATCTTTAAATGGTGAAACAATAAGCCTTAAAAGTTATAGTACCATCATAACTGATGTCTAGGGATGCAAGAAATGGACTGAGGTGATAGCATGGTATCTGAAGGACAAAAAAAGATTTATTTTAAAAATCTTACTCAAAATTTTAATTTTAGGAGGATTAGATACTGAGGTGCACAATAGAGTCATACTTTCCCATTAATATTAAAGTAGCAGGTGACACTACTGTAAAAATTATAGATATTGTATCAGGACGACCTAGGTTCTTCATCTGCACATGATGAAATGACACTTAACAACTCAAGATGAGATACATACTTGATTTTTTAAAACAATTGTGTTCTATTAGATGAGGTGTATTTGGATTTTTATTTGAATAAAATGCATATTTCAATAATATATTTATTTTTAATAATGAATAGGATTAGAAATGAGTATATCGATGGTCTAATTCTAATACCTCCCCTTAACTGCATTAATTGACATTTTACAGTAGAAGCTTTTTTCAGTTTGATAATGCTATATATGATTGCAATACGGATTATAAGAGTAGTCAAATTTCTCATGTAAATATTGTCTGAAGCCAATACGGTGTATTTTAACTAATGACTGAGTAAATGTACAATCGAATCGTGCGAAAAAGTGAAATTTGAATTTTTTTGTAGATACAGGTATTATAATTAGACTATCGATATGTTTGCATACAACTCTGGTAGTATCATTGATTCAAGGTATATAAAAAAAACATTACTGCACTGAACGTTAACTAATACTAAAATTAAAAGTAATCTTAAATTATTGTAGCTTTTTATTTAGTCGCTAACATGACGAAGGGACGTGTCTCAAAAATTCCTGGATTTGAGTTAGGTCCATGAAAAGGCGTTTTCGGAATTTATATACGTTATATATTGACATTGACACAATATTTTATGTTATTAGCATTTTTTAAGCAACGTTTCAATTAAAACAATCCAGATTGAAGTTAATAAAAATCTTTAAACTGTAAAATCTTGTAATTTTGAGATACGCCTGTTCGTCTTGTTAACGATTTATTGTAAATCAAGCTATTCAGTTTCTTTATTAGTTTTTTTATTGAAAAGCAATTTCAAAATTTCTTTAAGAAAAACAATCTCAAAATTAATAATAAATTGTATTTTCGGCAACTTTTAAAGTTATGAAAGCCAGTTTAAGTAAAAAATACCCTGAATGTTATTCTAAAAATAAACTCAGAGTTAAACAACTAAAAAATAATAAATTACATCAATACATAATTAAGTTGATACGTTTTTTATGTTTAATAAATTAGTTCAGGACAATTTCACAATAAAGTACATCAATAATACAGGTTTACTTTGTACACTTATTTCATGTTATGAATTTGTTTAGGGTTAATTTGATAATAAAGTACAACAATAATATAGTTTAACTAAATTCACACATTTTTCTGTTTAATATTTTAAATGCTTAATGCATTTTAGGACAAATATTTACTTTTTCTGTAACCAGTAAGGAAAGTATAGGAATCATGATTTTTTTATTTACGTTTTTGGGTCCCCTGAATTCATTTTCGCGATATTGTCTGTATCTACGATAACTCAAAAATGGATAAAGGGAAAAAGGCAAAATTTAAAACTTAAGCTAAAACACATCCTGTGGTAAAGTGATTAGATTTTGGCCATAGTCAAGCATCTAAGGGAGAATACTTTATAAAGTGTTGTTTTTCTACTTCAAGGGGTATTTCTGTTGGTTCCATGACAAAACAGCGCAGGACAAAATAGCACGATCTAACAAAATATTTTTTTTTTAAGTAATTCATTGAAATAATGCGTAACAAATACTGTTCCCACGACGCCTAGAATGTTTGAAGTGTAGCTCCGTCTCACATTTTAGAATCCGATCCATCCATTGTGATATAACTATATGAAGGATACAATATACATTTCTCAATTTTTAACAGTCACATTGTAAAATTACTTGGTTATAACCAAATTACAATGGCATAAATTAAGTAAGTTGTATGTAAATAATTTAAATAAATACAAGTAACCTATAAAACCTAAGGATTGTACACGTAAAAATAAAATAAACAAAATTCTAAAAAAAAAATATCAAATTTTTTTTAACAAGGTATTAATAGTGGGTATTTTTCAAATAAATAAAAAGAACAACAGTAGACACGTGTTTCTGACTATTGGTCTTCATCAGTACGGTGCAGCCAAGTTCAAAGGATCATGGAACTTGCATTGGAAAAATCGTACAATAGGAGAGGTCACTAACAAGGAGTAATTTGCGGTTTATACTAACGTCATCACCGAGGCAGTCATGGCCACCAAGGTGACCTATGCTAGATCAACGACATTAAACAACAAAAGGAAAAATGTTTGGTGCAGGGAGCATTCAAGCCAGCAGATAGGAATAGGATTATCTGGATAAAATAAGGAGCGGCAAACCGCAGACACGTAAATCTGACTATTGCCTTTCATCAGTATGATGCAGCCAATGTCAAAGTAGAATGGATCTTGCATTGTAGGAAATATCCAATAGGAGGTCGCCAACAATTATACCATTTAGATCGTATCTGTAGTGTACTGTAAGAAATAAAAATAATTATAATACTAGATAAATTACCAATAAACAATTAGTTCTGCCTTTTTACCATGAGATATTTTGGAAACCCAAATATAAATAGTATTCTCTTGTTCATATATATATAGGTAGAATTTCATGAAATAAAGAATGAAACAATATTCTTTACTTTAAAATTGCAATGTTGCTTTAAGAATACATTTTATGTATTAAAATAAAGCAATACTATCTATAACTAAATGGAATATTACTCTAGCCTTCTTAAATGTGCAGAGTACATAACAATATACAGAGGCACAATATAATTCGACGTTCAATGTTATTTTAAACTTTAAAATAAATTGTCAAACCTTGTTTTAAATTATGATACCTATCCCTAAAAAAGTGTTATTGAACTAAACTTCAAGATATTTTTCATTGACCAATAAAATAGTGGATCCAAAATAGCGAACATTTGAAATTAACCAATCAATTTGTGGAACCACTGCTACATAGTAGGGGAAATGCTCATTACAAATATTGTATGACATATTTTATTTATCAGAGCTTTTAATACACTCCTCATAAAATTACATTATCAACACTGAAACCAAACATCAAAATCCTATTCCAGAAAAATTAATTTTACTAAAAAATACATTGACGAAAACTCCCTTAACATATATTGAAATGGGCCGTTAGTGGTAAATGATAAAATAATATCTATGTAACTATTTTTTTAAATTTTTGATTTGTTTTTGTTTTACCTTTGTTTTTTGGCCCTAATAAGATCTGTTGATTAAGTTTCTTAATTCTAATTAAGGTTCTCTGTTTTAAGAAGGCTTTAGTAACTTCCTCTGGCAGATCTACCTTATCTTTTGTTAGCCTGAATAAGGTTTTAACAACTTTTTTTTTTTATTTTAAACCGGTTTTTGTTAATTTTTTTATAATATTTTTCTAAAATTTGTATATTTTTTTTTAATTTTCTTGATGGTTCTGTCAAACCACCATAGGACAGTTGTTGTACCCAGGATGGTTGGCTATAATCATGTTCCTCATGTTCGATCATATATGTATATGATCCTAACTCTGGAAAGGATTTATTGAACTTTCTAGCCAACCATCCAGATAAATATCCTAATCCATCTTCTTCAACTTGTTGGCCAATGGAAGATGAACTACTCTGAGAAGAAGAAAATTCGCTTAGTTCATCTAAATCAATATTTTGAGGTTCATTAAATGAGGGAGTAACACCTGAATCCTTAAAAAACGTACTCATTACATAGTGCTCATCCTCTTCATATTTTAAAATATTACTTTTCTCCTGAACAACGCCAGGCGATTTACCTATAAAAATAAATTTTGTAATAAATTAAATATTTTCTACTGTATTAATAAAATCAGTGTGTATACCTAATATTATCATTCGGAGTCTGTAGAGCACATTCAAGGGTGTAGGATGATCGTCTAGGCCTCCACTACATCTAAGATGGCCAAACATACTTTCAAGCGCATCTTGATTCAGTTTTGAAGTTAATATAAATTGAATATTGAATTTTTTCTTCATATCTTCATATAACAGTTTCAATGAATTGATGGATATCAAAATAGATTTTTGAAAAACTTGAAGATTGTCCTTTCCATTGCATCTGATATTGTATATTAATGTGTACATTTCATCCAATTTTTCAATTTGTTTTTTAGTGGCCTCGTAGGGTTTCTTAAAATAAATGGGTTCATTCAAATTTCTGGAATTCATAATGTCAAACCAGTCATTAACTAACTGGATAAAATCTGACACTATTTTAGCAGCCTGGCTAGCTGAATATCTTTTTAATGCCACCGCAGTACTGTGGGATAGCAATTGTGTTGCTAATGCAACATTTTGTTTGTCAGAAAAAGAACTTAAGCATGACAGATGTCTCTCAGTCAGCTTGTGCAATGAGCTGAGCTCTGCATTTTCTGCTTTGTATATTAACTCTTGAACAGGCATTTTCATTATAAAGTCACCATTGGGAGTCACAAATCCTAAAATAAGAACGATAGCTTGAAAATTACTTCAGAAGTGATGAAAATTAAACAAAGAGAAAGTAAATTGGAATATAATATTCAATATAAAATTACCTGTGCGTAAAAACCAATTTCTTAAAAGTTTTAATAGGTGTGGGGCATCTGGGAAACAATATACATTTTCCTGTGTACAAGGATGTTTAAAACATACATTTTCTATTGTTACTCCACATTGGGATAACGTTCCTTGGTTAGATGCACCACAATCACCTACTACTGCAACCACATCAAATTCAATATTATGCAATGCACTTATTGCTTCAAATAATATGTCTTTAGTCATATTTGTATCAAATGCAACATAAATGGGCTGTTTCCAATTTCCAAATAAACCTCTAGCAATAATGACTTGTAGGTATTTATGTGGTCCCATGATTTCATCATCAGCTTGATTATATTCATACAAACCACGTACGTTCATTTCATCAAATAAAAGAACAGTCGTTCTTTTATCTCGTGGCATAGTCTCACCTGTAACTTTCATGAAGTTTAAAACATCCTGTAAAACACCACTTCTTAAATTTATAAGTTGTGCATATCGTTGCAATGTTCTTAAATTAGGTAACGGATAATTTTCATTTTGCATGAATGTATATGCTCTTTTACTGAAATACCTTAAAGTAAATGCTTTTGCAATATCAGTCTTGGACCATTTAACTTTTTTTTTATTATTTAGAATTTTATCAAGTTGACTTGAAGACAGAGTTCCAGCAAGCAGATCTTTAATTTTGTTGTTGAACTCACTCAATGGTAAAGAATTGGAATACTGTTCCTGAAGCTTTGATACATTTTTTTCTAACTTTTTGTTAGTTGCTCTTTCAATGTTTAATTGTTCTGCCAAACGAGCGTTGCTTTTTTTCAAAACATTAATATTTGATACATAATTTTTGCAAAGTTCTTTTTGATGCTTTAATTCTTGCTTCAATTTATTTTCATTTGAAATTTCTCTTAATGGAAGATCTAAAACAATAACTATCATGAATAAAATTTCAAAATCCTAGATTATAGTTACCACCTTCTTGCAGGGTTTCTGTAAACCAATCATTGTTTTTTGCATTCAAGGATGGAACAGCTGTAAATAAATCATTTTTATTATAAAATTCTTACATTTTAATATTTCTAAAAATTACCATTTCTGAAAAGTCTTCTTCTGGAGTTTTTACCACATATTTCAGAAAATTTCTGGAAATCGTCCTCTCTAAAATGAATCGAACAAATTGTGGCTCCCTTTTTAGGGCTCCAGTCGCCCAAACCACAAAAATATATCCACTTTTGTCTAATACTACCAACAACTGGAAAAGTGTGGAAGCTTATTTCACTGGCACAATTGCGACTGGTATTACCACAATTTTTTACAAAGCACTTTTGGCCCACCATTTTACTAGTTAAATGAAATTACACTAAACAAGCAAAGAAATCAGACAATAATATTAAATAACGTAGAATAAAATGGAAACCAAACAACGAAATTAACACAATAAATAACAAAACACAGGAAAATACAAATATAAAAAACAAACACCACGGAATCAAAGGAACAAATTGCTGTGAAAACAGCAGAAAATAAAATTGTTTTGTAGGAAAAACGATAAACAACGCCAAATAAACACTACACGAAGCAGAACAGCAGAAGCCACTAATGACAAATGTATGCAAAAGCCAGACGTAACGGTCACGCGGTGTACTTCATAACGGTCAATCGAACACCCCGAACACTATTCTGTTCATTCTATTTGTACCTCACAATAGTCTATTGTCTTTATTTTACATAATCAATATATCTGTCTCTGTTTTTATAATACTATTGCGGCAGGACAAACGATAACCGCAGATTTCGCCAAACGAACATTAGAAAAGTGTTGCCAACTCAAGCTGACTACTATTTCCCCCCTAGCCTCAGTCACCCCCTCATCCATTTACTGGGTCTATGTCGCGACCCCCTTAGATATACCAGCCCTGTTATCAGAACAAGAATTTATTCTTCTTATATTAGTTTTTTGGCCTCTGCCCTTAAGGTATTTAGCCAGAGCAGGTAATTTAGCTTATATTACGGGAATATTCATCAAAGAACGTCTGGAATTTTCCATCTTCCCATTGAAAAATCCATGTTCACTCTTTTCCATTGATTATACTAATTTAAAACATCAAGAGCTGATATTCTAACTAATCGGACCATAAACTTGAGAACGTGTTCTCTATCATATTAATTTAATTTACTAGCTATATTCACTATATTTCATTTACATACAAATTCAAAAAATTTTGACGCACAAATACTAAACACAGGAAAATTTTCACTTCTCGATGACCGATTTTATTAAAGATTTTATCGGAAACATACAAATTTGACTTCCAATTCTGAGACCGCCATCTCGATGTTGATACCACGGTGTTAGAATCGGAAGTCCTAAAGAATTTATTTTAATTTATCTTGCTATGATTTTATTCTGTTTGTTACATTTTGATATTTTAGTCTACAAATAAATATGACTTGTAAAGTTCAATTTTTTGCTTTATTTCAAGCACCTACCTTAAAAGAACATAATCCAAAATGCCTTAAGGAACGCCAAAAAACTTTTTTGCACAGAGGCGCCAATAGCCCTTATGGGGACCAGACAGGATCCAACAATCTAACATCTCATGTCCTATCCTTAGGTTGTCATATCATTGAATTCAACATAAAAGGTTTGTTTTGGTTCACGTTCTAGAATTGTTCCAGAACCATGCGCAGAACTATTGCGCAATGGTCCTTAATTCTGAACAGTTCTGTAACCATTCCATTGTATTCGAAACTAAAACACTGCCAGAATAAATTATAAATAAGAAATAACACAGGGTCAGTGTCTACGCGAGAAAGAGGCCACATAATATTATAAAACGTAGATAAATTAAATAATTTATTCGTAACAATCTTATGACCCAACATCAACTACTCCATTCTCATTAGTCATTTGAAAATTCCTTGTAAAAATTCCAACACAAAACATGGCCAGAATCTCAAAAACAAATCTATTTGCAAAAAAAAGCGCATGCGCAAACATATCGATTCTGAAACAGTTCTCGCCACAAAGCACATAGAGGTTCCACGTGAATGACCAAGGTCAAAACCGACAACTGACATTTTATATGCTATTTGCTCCAAACTCTAGATGGGGCTACTGGTAAAATTCTGATTTCTTACTCCATTTTTAAGCTTTATGGGAGAAAAACTTAACCAAAGACTCCAAAGATGTGACGTGTATTTATTTATGTTTTTGGTTAATCTCATTTTTCCGTCTGATTTTAGTGATTTTTTGTTGGCTTTGTCTTTTGGTTTCTGTTTATAGTTTCGTCTTAGTTATTTGCAAAATTGTGATGTTTTGCTTTTCTATTTGCTACTGTGTTTTGCAATAATTTTGGTGCTACCTGTGGGTGCTACGTTGAAAACTTCGAGAAAAACTTCATTGATTCACCATGCATCTGCATCATAAAAAGACAAACGGGTATAACAACTAATTGATAATCAATTTATCACTGGACTAGATTCCGAAATTATTTTTCACATAAGAGAGTAATACACAAAGCAGTGGAGTAATACCACCATCTGTATTTGGAAGGAAAATACCTATTTATCATTGAATGAATAGTTAAAAGGATTCACCTTTTAATACAATACCTATATTACATTTGTCCTCGGTTTAAAAGACATTTATAAAATATATTATTTTAGTGTTAATAAAATGTAATATCCTAGTCTCTACTTCACATTTAAATTATTGATAGGTATTTTAAAGATTTGAGAGTAAGTATTCGTTAAATATGTATTATTATTTGTTTTTATTTTTATCTAATAATATTTATTTAAGTTATTAATAAACATATTTTAAGAATGTTCTATTTTATTATTTATTAATATATCTTATATTTATTTAATAATAATATGAGAACCAACTCTCCACATCAGACCCCTGCTTATAACAAATTCCTCAAATTTGGTATAATCGACCTAAATTATTTTGTAAAATAAAAGTTTCGAACTTACTAGTTCCATTCTTTATTTTATAAAATAATTTATGTGGAAATAATTTAATTTAAAACTACTACCTACTCCTAAAAATTACAATTTGAATTTACCGCCATCTGTCAATTGTCATTTTAGTTCCAGCTCCAAACACAAGGTGGCGCTAATTTGGTTTAAAAGTTTAACATTGGCGTGGGGTCTCTAGAAGATACGTGCTTTGTGGTTCTCGCCGTTCTCGCTTTAGGCCAGGGGTGCGATTTTCGAACTCGATCGACGATGATCGTGCACGACCCATCGCATGCGATGGCTGCATCGAATGGTAAATAGAAGTCGTATTTTCGAGTCCCGGTCGATGGCTTGTTTAGAATGCTGCAATTTAAACTTGGCAACACAGTATATGTCAAAAATATAAACTCTAATCTCTAGAATTTTTATTGTATGTCTGTGGTCTATGGTCTTTTTGCTTGGATGGGATTGATGTTGAATGTGATTTGTGATATTTATTATTTTAAATTACAAAGAACAACGAACAAGTTAGTGCAAGATAAAATTTTTATAAAAAAATGTCAGGAGGAAAAGTTGCAGGAATGACGGAGGAACAGAAAAAGCAGTTGCTCGATTATATGCAAACGCATCCAAATCTATACAATGTGAAATTTTCCCAAGATTTCTCATTTAAGGATGCACAAAAACACAGGCTGGAATTAACAGATATTTTAAATGGAATTCCTGGGTCTCAAAAAACCTGGAAACAGTGGAGAAAGGTAAAAAATACACACTAGTGACACTTGACACAAAATTGGTACCGTCCGTACGGTGATGATCGGTTACACGCTTCGTGATCGGTTACCTCAGACCACTCGATGTCACAACGTATACGATCAAAATTGTGTCGTGCACGATGGTTCGAAAATACGTGTACTTCGAATTTCGTGCGAAAGAGCATGCGACAGCGCATCGCACGAGTTCGAAAATCGCACCCCAGGAACCGACGTTACTGTTCGAGAATAGTTATGGAACCATTCCTAAGAAAAACCAAAACACAGAACTTGAAGATTCGGAACAGTTCTGGCGAAACCAAAACAGCAAATATCTACTGCACATGCTCCAAAGGTTCTGGAAGAGTTCTAGAACAGTTACGAAAGTGAACCAATACAAAGCTTCAGGCAGGGAATTTACGTTTGTAGTGTTCTCAAACTGTTTAACCTGAAACCTGCATGACAAATGGCATGTTTGACTTTTGGTTTTGTTGTTGGAATTTGTAATATTTTGGTGAAAGTTGATATTAATATAAATTATTAGCCAGTTATTATTGTAATTTATCGTCTATTCGGTTGTTAATGTTAAAATATGGACGTGAAACAAGAGCCCTTAGATTCTAAATATGAGGTTATTAAAACAGAACTAGAATTTATTTCCGTTCAAACTGAAAGTTGTTCTACAAAACAAACGTTTAAAAACGATCTTAGCCATGTTCTTGGTAATACAGACAGTATTTTTGAATATCAAACAACGGAAGATTTTCCCAACATTAGTAAAATTAAACAAGAAATTATTGAAAGTGAAGTGCCTAAAATTGAACATTCTGACCATGATTCGGTACTAGAAAACGTACAAACTTCTATTAAAGCTATTAAAACAGAACTTGAGAACTTCAATGAAGGTACAGTGGCAGATATCAGTGATATAAACAAAGAGGTTAGTGAGTTTAAAGATGAGAATTATTTTTTGACTTCACATTGTGATTTACCGACTTTAAAAAATGAAGATACTGATTATGCAGACTATTTTGCACAGCCATGTAGTAGTAGACAACCTGAAAGAACATTGAAATTACCAAAACATACTAAGAAAGTTGTTTCTAAGCAGAAGAGAAGGCATCGAAGAACTGTTTGCCGAAAAAGTAAGTATATTTTTATTAATTGTCTTCAGAAATATAATTTTTACTTAAATGTAAAAAGCGAAATTAATACTGGATGAAAAGGAATAAGTTAATGTAGCAATTTGTTGCTATTTATTTGCAATGAATAAAATAAGCATTTCAGCACCATAGTGCTAATTTATCCACTTTTAAACTCTTTGTTCATCAGTGTCAATGTAGAGAAAAGGTAAAAATGGACAATATCGCAGTTTTTCAAACACAGCCATTATTGGAATTAATAAAAGTGTAATCATTAACAAATTAAATATTTACCCATCTGTAACTTAGAGGTACTTTTAGATATTGTTTGTGAATTAGAACGGGTTTGAAGTTATCCACATTCACAAATGTACATTGAGAAAATTATAGCTTTATCGTAATAGTCATATAACTTGGTTCAAATGACATGTAGAGGCTTTTCAATTGGGGAGGTTTCAATACATAACAACCACACCCGCAATTAACTTTTACTCCGTCTGAGGGGGTGCAATTGAAGATGAAATGTAAAAAAATATCATAGAAGCCACAAATGGCATTGTACACCTTTCTACTTGGGATATGTTATGTAGTTTGCTCTTTTTTTTCATTCCTGATACCATGCTAAAGTTTGTCGAGCTGTCTGAGGGGGTGAAATTAAACAAAAAATCATAGAAACAACAACTGGCTTTGCACAGCTTTTTGCTTGAGATATAATAATAATTTATCCTGCACAATTATTTTTTTTTGGAATAGATGTTTAATTTTCAAAATAACCATGGATCATACTGCAAGAGTTAGCTAGAATAAATTGTTTTAGTCTTTTTTAAAAAGTATACAAGTTTGATTCAGTTTGAATGCCTTTAGGAACTATATTGTACAGTTTGGGTGCAAAATAGGAAAATGATCTCTGTGAAACCACCTTAAACATCAATGGAGCTTAATAACGACATTTTTGTCTAGTATTATATTCATGATATACTGAGGGGCAAACCACCTAAAAAAAATTGTACACCATAATTCCACTTCCTTAAATAATTCCACCAAAATTCCACATACTTCCAAGAACTTCCACTGGAATTCCATGTACTTCCACTGGAATTCCACGTGCTTCAACTGGAATTCCAAGTACTTCCACTGGAATTCCACATACTTCCACTAAATTTAATTCCATGGAATTCCACTATCATGCACAGTAAAACTCCAAGTACCTGCTATTTACCACTTTAAAAAATGAAATAAAATTAGGTATGTTTTACTTTTAAGGTTGTAAATTTTAGGGATTTTGTGTACATATCAAGTACATCTCAATATTACTATTTCATAAGAAGATTCTTTGCATGTGCTGACTCATTAAACATATTATAGTTTAGTGTTTGAAATCCTTTGATGTAAATATGTCCTGGTTACCAATAAATAATATAGTCTATACCTACTCAATATAATATGATATTAGTGATAATTCGGAAATTTTAAATTTTTTGGGGGCTTACCATGATATTAAATGTTGACAGAGTTTAATAGATCGTTTTCTTTAAAAGTGCAGTTGAATTCCATTTCATCAAAAGAATTTTTGATTTTGTTCCCAAGTAAGTGGTTGACATTTTGATTTAATTCAAGCCTTTACATTCTTGGAAAAAAGAGCTTTCTCTTTAGTTAAATTAATAGTTTTAAACTCGGGTTTAAAAGCTTTTGACTCTGGTTGTGACTCTTTTTTTAATTCAGTAAATTCGTTTTGAGAAAAACTTGTAACTTGAAAAAAAGTTGATGCTTGAGAGTTATTTTTACAGCTAATTCGACAGCTGATGAATACATATTTTTGGAGAGCTCTTTATAATATTTTTGCAAACAAAATATTAGTTTTTTTGTGGCCATTCAAGAAAGTAAATTTTTCCGGGGCTGTTTGAAAAATTCCAAAATATTCTTTATGCTGACTCAGTTCAATTAAATTTGGTAAAACTTCCCTTGAAAATTTTTCTACATTTTCGACGTCTTCGTCAGTCATTTCCGCAATTAAGCTAAGTAAAGTATATCTATTTATTGCTAAGATATTTTTCAACTCTTTTGGTATTTTTACCTTTAAAGCCTAGCTTCAGAGAACTCGTTAGCATTTTGCTCTGATATATCCATGTTGGCCCTGAATAATAAAAAAATAACATAAATTCAGCCTACTTGTTATGGAATATACAGCCCATTTAACGACTATCAACCAATATTCTCTTTCCCATAATTTTCATTACTTAAGGGGAGGGATTTTATCCCCAAAATCACCCTTGATACACTTCTGTAATAAAATCTAAGATCTACATATTATAAACTCTAAAAAATGTGGTCATTGAAAAAGTATTGTGCAACATGGTGCCCAAATTACTTTTCTCACACGCTTGATTTGGCTATTGTGTTCACCTGAACGAATATAATTCATATCCATTCTGCCTAGTAAGCACCCTGCACGGATATGAAATCCACCAATAACAGTTCTTATTTGGTTAATAGCCTACCATTATTATTTTAAATTTAAAAAGTGATACATTTGTCAAACTAATTGTCTCAGTATATTTTTAGTTATTAAGATTAAATATAATATAAAATGAGTGATTCTTGTGGAAAATCGATAAATATCTAATAACATTCGTCTATATTTTCAAATAAATCGCAACTTTCCATAAAATTATCTAAAATCGATTATTTAAGAATGGGTACTAGAAACAAAATATGACGTTCGGAGGTAAGAGTAGTGATGCAAAAGATCAGGGGTTCAAATCCAGAGAGAAGACTAGTTAAATAAAATATTTTTTTTAGTTTAATTTATTTCATAAATTAGTAAAAGTCAAATTAATTTTAAAATAGTTATTTTATCTCAATAATTTTTCAAAATTGGTAGATTTTCGTGTCGTTTCGGGTCGTAGAAAAAATATACTGTACAACTCGAATGGATTGTCCGTATCGCACTCCGCCTTCGGCATCATGCTCAAACTTCGTCTTCGTGTGATATCGCCACCATATATATGATGATATATACACCCATGTTTGATGCACAAAAAAATATTGTACCCTAATACACAACATATTTTGTGCACGATGTCTTGGTAACACAAAAAAAATAGTGTCAATAAAAAAATGTCTCATTTTAGTCACTGACGTTAATGCAAACAGCCAATTTTTGACAGTTGTAGAAAAATACTATTTTATTTTAAATTAGTGACATATATTATTTTTCCTTGACATGCCTGTGAAAGAAAAGTTTGTTTTGAAACGGACTGCATAAAAAAACTACCAACTCTATGCTAAAACAATATTAATTGTTTCAACGTAGTAAGAAATTAAAAAAAAAAAACCATTAAATTTACAATATTGATTTAAAAACAATATTCAGAGCAAATTGAAAACTTTCCTGCTAAAGCAAATAAATTTAATGTTTTGAGGTTATTTTATACACATACACATCAGATAACTGCACGAGCGGCACTAAACCACAATACAACTACGATAAGTAATAAGTGCCGTCGAAACAGTTAAATATTTAAATTTCTTGCAGTATCGATCATTATAGATCAGTCCAAGTGCCGTGTTACCGCCAGTTATAGTCATTATTGGGAGGGGCATAATACAAAGACGAGACGCATGCGCTATGTGATGAAATTTCCACAGATTTCCACTGGAATTTCAAGGACTTCCACTGGAATTCCACGGACTTCCTCTGGAATTCCACGGACTTCCACTGGAATTCCATCAATGTGTACACCATCCAAGGTGGTTTGCCCCTCGGGGTTGGTAGCTTTCTGCTTAATGCCGTCCAATTTATCCTGCACAATAATTTTTTTTGGGAATAGATGTTTAATTTTCAAAATAACCATGGATCATACTGCAAGAGTTAGCTAAAATAAATTGTTTTAGTCTTTTTTAAAAAGTATTCAAGTTTTATTCAGTTTGAATGCCCTTAGAAACTATATTGTACAGTTGGTGCGAAATAGGAAAATGATCTCTGTGAAACTACTTTAAACATCAATGGAGCTAAATAACGACATTTTTGTCTAGTATTATATTCATGATATATTGAGGGGCAAACCACCTGAAAAAAATTGTACACCATAATTCCATTTCCTTAAATAACTTCTAAAGAGTGAAGGTGTGTTTTCAAAGCTGCACCCCACACAGTGATTGCATACCGAAGATGGCTTTCAACTAGAGCACAATAAAGGGTTTTAAGATGTAATGGTAAAATATTTTCTAAAAATTTGAATTTGTACAAAATACTGTGTAGTTTATTTACCGTGTAAGTTCAACTTTAAATAAGGGTCTATCATTACTCCAAGGTATTTAATTTTATTTTTATTTAAAATGAAAAAAAGAGTAATTTTTAGGTGATCAAAAGGTGGTGCACCATATGAAATGCAGCTAAATGGTAAACAATGTGTTTTCTCTATATTTACAGTCAATAATTTTTTATCCAAAATATTTTTAATAATTAGTAAGTCTTGTTCAGCTTTAGTTTTTAAGTTCGTCCAGCTATCGTCAGTATAGAAAATAACTGTGTCATCCGCGAACTTAGTTATGTTTCCTATACTTCTCTGTGAAAACAGAACATTTATATGTTAAAAAGAATAGGACGCAGTATAGATCCCTGAGGTACCCCATGTTCGATAGCTTGCAATCTATTGCAAACTCCATATATTATGTAGTTTGCTCTTTCTTCATCCCTGATAACATGCTGGAGTTTGCGAGGCGTTTGAGGGGTTGCAATTGAGGGGTGAAATTTAAAAAAAATCATAGAAGTCACAAATGGCTTTGTACATCATTCTGCTTGGGATATATTAAGGTAAAGATACCATTAGTCGACACTTTAAGAAAAATATAATAGTAAATTTACAATTAAATTTCATAAATTTGCCTTTTTATTTTGTTATAAACTTCAAATAGTACACCTTAAGTGTGGTCTAGGTAAACATTGATATTAAATTGATAGATTTTTTAATTTTCTTTTTGGTAACTTTTTTTTTACTTCATGCATTTGCTCCAAAGGTTAACAGGTGCAGATTAGCTAGTTCTAGTAGTTGACATGATTTGCTCCTACTTAGTGAGATTAATAAAACAAACAATTTCGAATTAATTAATTTATTCATTAATTAAGAAGTTACACCAATGGATTCCTTAAACCTATAGCTAACCCTTTCACCCTTCAACACTAATTCAGGCTGCTCTAATTTTTTTTTAACACGACAAAAATTTATTTTGCTGATGTCCCTTTTCACCTGCTATAAATTCTTTGCAAGTGTTATCAATGCCATTTATAACCTATAAGAACAATATTTTCAGATGAAATTAATGTTTGAATAACACACAAATTAAATTAGGTAAAAATATAATCGCCTTCCTTTAATTCACTATAACTCATGTTATTGGCAATTAATACATCCTCTTCATCTTCACTTTCTAGTGTTTCTGACATGTCAGATTCTTGAAGAGAAAACCGAGTAGAAGAATCATTTGAAATACTTGAAGAAGACGAAAGACATCTTTTGTTGTAGTTGTAGCCTTTTTGGGCTTTTGCTTATATTCTGCCTTTTTTGTCCCATATTCCTTTTTTTCTCTTCTCTAGCTAATTTCTGTTCTTCATTTTGTCTTTCCATCTCCTTTTTGGTATTCAACTTTTTATTAAAATATTCCAACATTTGTGGAGAAGTAGCAATGACTGGTAATTTTTCTTTTCTTTTTTTCTTAACTTCAATTGGGCCGTTTTCCTTCCAAAACAAAACTCTTAAAAGGGGGAATGAATGTTTTCTTTATGATCAGTAAATCCCTTTTCTAAAGGGATAGTTTTGAGATGGTGCAAGTCACTACTAGTAGAACAAGAAGGTGCATTAAAGTTTGTTACATTGTTTAATGGAGTCTCTGGTGCTACTTGTGACTGGAGTTGATGTTTCTATAATTATTGGTCCAGCAGGAGAAATGTTTGTGTCTTGAGACACTACATCTAAGAACTCCGGGTTCTTGTATGGATGCCAGTTCTTCATAAGATTGCTAAATATTCAGTTCTAGTAGTTCACATGTTTATAAAAGTAATGTTACCTTTTCTTCGGTATTTTGAGGTTGGTGATCATGCCATAATTTCCATAAATTAAATAAAGATGTGTCTTCAGTAGGCCCTTTTCATTCATTTTGACTGTCCATAAAAGATGTTATTTTATCCTTGTCGATTTCACGTTCTAATATTGTTAAAAATAGTTAATTCTCTGCAGTTTTTCTCATATTTAAAGTTTTAGTTTCTGCACTTGGCTCTCCATTAATCTTAACTGCCTTTGGATCCCAAGGAACCAAGCCACATTTTTTAAATCCGTTTTTTATTGTTAAATCTTTAATATGAAGAATAACTTCTTTTAATAGTGTTGCAAAATTGTACTTATTAGGAGGGTCTCCATTATGTTGAATTTTTTCTGTCTCCAAATGGTTTTTAAGATATGAAATACAGATACATCCATATGTTGCATAATGTGTGTAGCATTTGGATATAATGCTATAATTCAATATTTTTGTCAATACAAAATTGACTAAGTTGTAAGGAAAGGTGGGAAACATGTTCATCTAAGAACATCACAATTGGTCTGTAATTAAAGTTGTTATATTAAGTTTTTTATCATTACCAGCAGCATTATAAACAGTTTTACATCCTTTGGGAGCCAAAACTTTGTCCGGTTTTAGATTTAAAAAGAATGCTGTTTCATCGCAGTTAAACATACAATTTGGATTTTTTATGACATTTTCTATTCTCTTCTGCTTTAAATGTTTCGCAATTTCCTCAAACCATTGATTGATATTCTCTTGTGTAACAGCTCTTCTTTGAAAAGTTAAATTTTGACCAGTTCGAAATGTAATATCTTGGTGGCATTTTAGAAAAAAAAGGCTTAGCTTAAAATATTTGACATACCTACCAACCCATTTAATGTGAAAGAGGCTCATCGGTCCATAAAACATAGCGTAAAAAATTTGGTTGTGCAGCGATTTGATGAAGAAGCCATTGACAAAATTGAACTCTTGGATGATAATCGGCTGCAGTCAGTCTTTGAACTTTCTGGAAGTGGTAAGGATAAAGTTGTTGCTCGTGTAGCACCCGACAGACGAAAGCGTTACTCGTATTCATATCCTTAGCAATGTGACGTGTGCTACTTGATGGATCGTAGGCAACTCGCTGAAGGACCACTTCTTCAAATTAGACCGTTCTTACGGTTTTAGCAACATCAGTATCATGCATGTTGGTTTTAAACATGCCTGTCTCGGAGAGCCGCCGATGAATAGCAATAAACTTTTTGTATCCTGGATGCTGTCATTCGGGATAACGTTCTTGATACAACCGCGTTGCTGCTCGTACATTGCAGCTTGTTGCTCCGTATGCCAAATGCATAGGTATCCGCCAATTCTTGATTGGTAAAGTTTTCCATTAGCAACAATTAATTTTTGTTAAATTCTTGCAAACTTCACAAATACGATAGCACGACTGAGGCAATATGGAATGCAGCTACAACAAACAATCTCTGTTATCGTTTTTAAAGATAACAACACACAAGTGCGCCGGTAAATTGTTTAAAATCATCAGCTATAAAATTTTTAAACATTGACATTTTGAACAATTGTTGTGATGATATCATGTACAAAAGGCAAAAATTAAATGCACTAAATCCTATTTAGGCAATAGAGGACTTCTATACAAGGGAAGTGCAACCAACTTAACAAAATAAAATTGACACTAATGACATAAGAAATCGGGTCATATATAGAGGCTGTTTTTTTAGTTTATTTTTTGGGTTTTCTTATCTGCTTTTATGTCATTTACATACCATGGTGTACCCGTAAGGTAAAAAATACTTTTTTGTTTAGGATATTTTACATTTAAAGGTTGAAAAAATTTGTCAGTGTCAGCTGTCAATTATATTGATGATATAACACAGGCGTAACCATAAATGGGCACTTACGTAGCTAGTTTTGTATATGGTTGTATAATGTATGGAACTTGTATTTGTAGTAGCAGCCTTTTTGCATTAGACATAAGTATATAAAATCAAATGAAAGAAAATGTTTAAAGTAACCGGGAGAAACAAAAATAGACTAATAACAATAAAAAAATAAGTCGCAATGCTACGCTTATGTTTTGACATTATCGACAGCTGATATTGACAAATGTAGTCAACCTTTAAATGTAAAATACCCTAAAATAAAAAGTCTTTCTTGTGTTACGGGTACAACATGCTATGTAAATGGCATAAAAGTATATGAGAAAAACCAAAAATTGAACAAAAAAACAGCCTCTTTGTGTGACCCGATTTCTTATGACATTAGTGTCAATTTTATTTTGTTAAGTTGGTTTCACTTCCCTTGTATAGAAGTCCTCTATTCATCGTCTTTATAAATTTTAACGCGTCTTAGGGCCATAGTGACAGTTTTCCGGACATGAGTCCCTGTACTCAAATGTTTTCTACTGTTGCACTGAATAATCCCTAGAAGTTTGATCCCATAGTTCTGAAACACCCTATATTTAATAGTTTGTTGACAATCTCATGGAACAGGCATTATACAAATTTTACCATAATACCCTTTACAACATTAACATTATTCCAAAAACATTTTTACATTTTTTTTTTTAATATGTCTACTGGCGAGGAATATTTGAAATATTACAATTATACAATATAAACAAAGTACTTAGTAAAATATTGATAATTTGTTAAATTATTTAATTTTAAATTGAATAACATAATTTTTTTATTTGCAGATTTTCGTTGTTCTAAATCAAGATCGGAACATATCGACAAACATTTTGGGAAAGACTTCGTGATATGTGAATTTTGTGGAAGATTCATGACAAAAATGAATTTTTTTCGGCACCAATTTATTCATGTAGTAAAAAATAGATCAAGAAAAATTTCTCTGAAAATCAATGACGTTTCCAACATACGGGCACATTTAAAAATTCACAGTAATGAAAAATTATTTATATGTGACATTTGTTCTGAAGGATTTAGTCATAAATCTTATTTACAACAACATACAATAATTCACATTAATGAAAAACTGTTTAAATGCGACATTTGTTTCAAAAAATTTAATCAAAAATCTCACTTACGGACACATTTACTAATTCACAGTAATGAGAAATCATTTAAATGTGACATTTGTTCTAAGGGATTTAATCAAAAATTTAAGTTACAACAACATTTAATAATTCACAGTAATGAAAAATCATTTAAATGTGATATTTGTTCAAAAAGATTTAATTATAAATCTAATTTACGAAAACATTTAATAATTCACAGTAATAAAAAATCATTTAAATGTGACATTTGTTTAAAAGGATTTAATCTAAAATCTCACTTACGGACACATTTAATAATTCACATTAATGAAAAATCATTTAAATGTGATATTTGTTCTAAAGAATTTAATCAAAAATCTTATTTACAACAACATTTAATAACTCATAGTAATAAAAAACCATTTAAATGTGACATTTGTTTAAAAGGATTTAATCTAAAATCTCACTTTCGACAACATTTAATAAGTCACAGCAATGAAAAACCATTTAAATGTGACATTTGTTTCAAAGGAATTAATTGTAAATCTAGCTTAAAACAACATTTAAGAATTCACAATAATGAAAAATCATTTAAATGCGACATTTGTTCCAAAGGATTTAATCAAAAATCTAATTTACAACAACATTTAATAACTCACCGTAATGAAAAATCACTTAAATGTGATATTTGTTCAAAAGTATTTAATCATAAATATAATTTACGAAAACATTTAATAAATCACAGTAATGAAAAATTATTTAAATGTGATATTTGTTCGAAAGGATTTAATTTTAAATCTAGCTTACAACAACATTTAATAATTCACAGTAATAAAACACCATTTAATTGTGACATTTGTTCCAAAGGATTTAATCGAAAATCTATGTTACAAGAACATTTAATAAATCAGAGTAATATAGAATCATTTAAATGTGACATTTGTTCCAAAGGATTTCATCAAAAATCTTATTTACGAAAACATTTAATAACTCATAGTAATGAAAAACCATTTAAATGTGACATTTGTTTAAAAGGATTTAGTCGAAAATCTAACTTACAACAACATTTAATAAGTCACAGCAATGAAAAACCATTTAAATGTGACATTTGTTTCAAAGGAATTAATTGTAAATCTAGCTTAAAACAACATTTAAGAATTCACAATAATGAAAAATCATTTAAATGCGACATTTGTTCCAAAGGATTTAATCAAAAAATTAATTTACGAAGGCATTTAATAATTCACAGTAATGAAAAATTTAATTAAAAATATAACTTAATTCACTGTAATAAAAAATATTTAAATGTGGATTTACATTATTCGATCGCATAAATAATTAAACACAACATTTTGTAACGTATTTTTTTTTCTGTTTTTTATCCAGTAAGTCAGGAACAAATTACAGCTAACGGGCAGCTCTTTCGACATGTGAGTATGAGGTCGTGAGTTCTTAATTTACATAAGTTATCTTTCAATCATTTGCAGACTCTAACACACGGCCAGTCACTTCTTATACTCTCCATGTTAAATTTTGACTCAAATCTCAATGACCTCGGTACCTCTTCCTTATTAGTTTGGGGTCACCAATCAGCACGTCGGTTGCTGTCACATGAGAAAAATGACATCTAAAAGTAAAAAATTCAGATTTTAAGCTTCTTGAAGACAATAGGCTTTATTTCCTTGTTGAGCGTGATTTTTACTAAAAAATTCGAGTAGATATTTTTTGTCGTTTTTAACCTTCCGGGACTGGCGTGAAATTTTTGTGATCCGGCGATGGCGGCGGACTGTGAGTCCGCATAATAAATTTGAGCCAATTATAAAACAGTTTGCAATTATTTTTGTTTATTTATTTAAAAGCATCAAAAATAATTAAACAACATTAATTTTACAACAAAAAAACATAAAGGAACATGTATTTTTGGCATTATTAAAAATATTTGGAGTGAGGGTAGCCATATGTGAGTAGTAGGGATTAAGTGTAAAGGTTAAAGAAAAGGTCCTTTTTTTCTCACAATTCAATTTATTGGCGACCGGTTTCGAAGTTGTCACTTCATCATCAGGCACACCTAAATGGAATGTCAAGGAGTCAGTTGTAATAAAAACAATTATAAAAGCATGAACGGACTTTAACATATACAAAATAACAGAAAAAACACAAAAGAAAGTTAAACAATAACCTCGACTCACCTTGACTAATTCCATAAAGGAAGCGCTACAAAAAGTTTAACAGAACGAGTTAAAAAAGTCATGTGTAATAAGTATTTTAAAAAAAAAATTATGATCAGAACTTAATAGATAAAATGCTTCATAGAAAACAGAATAAACGTAATCAGAACAATAGTTACATAATTGACCCCCTTCCCAATATTGTAGCAGACAATCGTAAGTATGTTTCACTTACTTTTATTGTAAAATTCTCATATCGTATAGCCAACTTGTTCAAAGATTCCTTCAGAATTAGCTTTAGAACGTCCAACTCGATCAGTAGCCTGTTTGTTAGGAATAAGGATAAGAATGATCCTATGGATCAGTCTGGTGTTTACAAACTAACTTGTTTGAACTGTCCATGCTCATATGTGGGAAGGACCTTTCGTAATTTTAAAATACGCCTGAAATAGCACACACGCTGTCTTAACACTAACACTACTGGTTTTTCTCACTTTGCTGCTCATTTGTTAGACACTGGTCACGATTTTGATTCTAGCATTGGCTTCGACATTTTGCATATGACTTCTAATAAATTCCTTCTGAATAACTTTGAGAACCTGGAAATTTAAAAAATATTAAATCTGGCCCCTCCTGCTCTCTGAATGCACAAATTCAATTTATTAGTACCCCAACGTTCTCTGCGCTTATTTAAATTATTTTCAGACTTTTACCCCCACTCATTTGATCTTCAGTCAGTTACTTACCACAATTAACTCTCCCAATTTAGATTTTCTTTCCATTAATTTTTGCCCATTCGCATCTTATTAAAAAATTTTTAGCTTATTCAAATTCTCCCACGTGGTTGTCATACGCCAAAATTTGACTTTTCTTTTTTGACATTCGTACTGTCAACCTAGTTTCCGTTTCCTGTAACAGTAATTTTCTTTTTGATTATCTGCTTCAAATTTCCCTTTTACATATGAATTTTCATATTTTCTTGTTTAGTGTTCTAATTTTCTTGTTAGTATAAAATTTTTTTGCTTTCTCATTCTCAGTTTAATATATTTTACTTTCAATAAATTTTGTCACCGCCACCTATACTCACTTTCAGTAAATAACACCTCCGTTAGTACACTATTTATCCGCTATTTTAAAATTTACAGTTTACTGCATTGATTCGTTAAAAATCTAGATAGATGTCTTGACAGTCTGATAATTTTTACTTTTTTACTTTTTACTTTCAGTAATTAACATTATATCCTTAAAAATTTTTAAACTGTTTGTGCTTGTAAAACTATTTTGTGTTGTTTAGTTAATAATTGTCTTAAATGTGTTTTAATTAATTATTTTATTCAAAAAGACATCTGGTGGTTTAACCTAACCTACATTAAAAAATTTTTTTTTTTTAAAATACTTATTACACATGACTTTTTTAACTCGTTCTGTTAAACTTTTTGTAGCGCTTCCTTTATGGAATTAGTCAAGGTGAGTCGAGGTTATTGTTTAACTTTCTTTTGTGTTTTTTCTGTTATTTTGTATATGTTAAAGTCCGTTCATGCTTTTATAATTGTTTTTATTACAACTGACTCCTTGACATTCCATTTAGGTGTGCCTGATGATGAAGTGACAACTTCGAAACCGGTCGCCAATAAATTGACTTGTGAGAAATAAAGGACCTTTTCTTTAACCTTTACACTTATTAGAAATACATCAGAAAAGTTTAAAATTCCTGAAATTAGCTACTAAAAACATAAAATCAATGTAATATAAACAAAAAAAAATATAAACTTATTATAAAACTATTCATTGTGACATTCCAAACATATAGGTGTCATATGTTCCACACACATGAACTTTCCACATATATTAATAGTGTGGTCAAAAATGGGATTGGCAACTGGCGGCGGACTCTCACTCCGCAATATTTTATAACATAAGAACAAAAATACACTCACGCTTCAAACTTTGAGATACTGCTACTAATTTAATGCTTAAAGAATACAGAAATGCACCAATTTGAGAAAGGGTGGGTTACGCGGCAAACGGCAAATAAAAAGCGCTGCGGACTGAGAGTCCGCGCGCCAGTCCCGGAAGGTTAAGTGAGGATTTTCTTAAATATTTCAACCCCTTTCAAACTTCTATTTTAATTCAGATTTTCTCAGAATCAATAGGCTTTGCCCCCTTATGAAGCTTTATTTTTTCTAAAAATGTCAAGATAATATTTTAATTTTTTTACTTACGATTTTTTTTATTATTTCTACCCCCTTTAACCGCCCTGTGGTTCAATTACGAAAAAAACTTATATAAATAAAATTTTGTAAAATGTTAACAAGTGTAGAACCATAAAACTAAATTGAAATAAATTTAACAGGTTATTTTTTTGATTGCTGATTTTATTCAATAATCAGCTTGAAGGGTTTGAATAGTAGTCACTTTTATATGATAAATATAAATTATGTATTACCTAATTTGTATGGTTGGGTGCTGGTAAAACCGTTTATGTATTTCAAAAATAGAAACACAGATGTGTTATTTGAATTTGGTTTATTCATGTTTATAAATTGTTGATACATAATGTTTATTCTTTTATATTTTATATTTGACTCGTGGTGTTCTAAGAGTGACGGATTTTTCTGTTACACTCCTGCGGGTGCAAATCTGTATTTGACTTGGTGTATTTTTTAGTTATTTCTTTTAGTTTTCCACGAATACTTTCAATGTTTTCTCTAGAATAACAATTTCATTTTGGTAGACACATCTGATATAATGATATACAGTTAATATTGAAGTAAAAAGCAAAAACAAAAGATCACTTCAAATATTAATTTTGAATTAAACATTTCTTTTTAATTTCTTGTAATATTCATTAGTTCTATATACTAAGTTATGTATTTCAAAGCCACAGGAACCATATACAATTTTTTCATTTCATATTTTTGTTAATAAGGTAAATTCATTTTTCGAATACAGGGAGCGTCGTAGCTACTTGTTTTTATTTATTTTGAAGCTTTTTTAGTGGTAAACCGTAATATTGAAAATAAATACTGTTTTAATTATTTTCCGTTTACAGTTTTGACCAGAATATTTAATAAAGTTCTTGCTTATTGAGAAATTAATTTTCTGTATGCAGGGATTCCTAAACTTCCGAAATAAATATTGTTCTGTATTATTCAACAGTTTCATTTTTTTTTTATTAATTTTATTTATTGAAAATTTATTTTCTGTATACAGGGAGGTACATAATTTTCGGCTTATTTTCCGATATTATTGAAAGGTCATATTTATTTACTTTAATTTCGTTTAGTGGAAAATTTTAATTTTATTTATTGATAAATATATTTTCTGTATACAGGGTGAATCATAACTGTTTTCCTGTATTGTTCAATCAATTTATTTTCTGTGTACAGGGCGGTTCGTAAATTTCCGTTTCAATTATTTTCATATATTTTCATTTGCTGAAAACTTATTTTCTGTATACAGGGGGGTTCATAATTCCCGGATCGATTAGCTTCCTGTGCTTTCGAACTGCTATATTGACTTTAACGTAATTTACTGGAAAAATTAGTTTTATTCTTTGGTAAATTTATTATCCGTATACAAGGGGAACCATAATTATTCTCCTGTAACTTTCAACTGTGGTATTTTTATAATTTTATTTATTTTCCACATACAAGGGAACTCATAATTATTTTACTGTAGCTTTCAGCTGCTGTAATTATTTTTTTATGTGAAATATTTATTTTCTGTATACAAGGGTATATATTTTTTTGTAAATATATTTTGTTATGTATCCCTGTGTTTCTCTTATTACCGGATCTTAACCGTTTTCTTTCAGGGTACAAGGTATAAGAGAGCTAAATGTCTTAATCCTAATTTAGTGGCTACCTCGTTAGCAGTGATCGCCTGGAAATATTTCGACACTACTGAGTTGATTTATGCGCCTCTCGTGCGTCGCAATTCGGGCGGAATACTTAATTTTTCGCATTTCGGGCGTAAGGCTACAGGTAGATTTAATACCCTTCGCAACTCGGGCGTTCAAGGATCGGTACCAATATTATAGTAATATAATGAATGTCACCTCTTTAGTTTAACCTGAGAAGGTGCTTTCGGGTTAAACTTAAAATTATATACGGAGTGCCATACAAGAGGAGCTTGCCAGTTTTTAAATATTGTGTAACTTTCATAAAACAAGATTTTTTATTTATCTTTCTCTGTGAAAATAGTCTTTACATTATATTGTTATGACATTTGAAATTGTCGTTTTTATTGAAAAAAGTATAATTTATTTTTTGTATAATAGATTGATAAATAATAGTGTACTTACCTCGGCTAGTTATTTAATTTTTATTTTAATACATTTTTATGTCTTTGTAAGTTGGTTACATATGGAAAACTTTTTTTTATTAGTTTCATAAAAAAAAAATTATTCAGCATAAAAAGTTGTACATGAGGGATTTTCTTGCGTATGTGTATTCAAATCATATTCGTAGCTAGTGATGCCGCGAGACGAGACGAGAGAGAGGCCTCTCTCGTCTCGTCTCGTAGGGCGAGAGAAAACTGTTCTCTCGTCTCGACGAGAAGGTGCTTCTCTCGCTCAAGAGAGCCCATTCTCTCGTCTCGTCTTGTCTCGTTTCTCTCGTGATAAAAATATATCAAATTTAAATTTGGAAAATATATACTTAGGACGAAACATGAAAACACTGTAAAATTTTGAATACAATAACAAATAATTTTTCAAATAATTTGTCTCATCAGTACCCAAATTGGCAATAAGAAACACCTTGGTATCTCTCTGCCTGTCCGTTTGTCACAATCGTTTTACTTAGACACTATTTGACATAAACAATTGAAATTTAAAGTAATCAGTGGCCCCAATTTGGGCGTTAACTAAGAATGTATAGCAGAGGCAGAAGTTGCAAAGGCTTTTGGTAGATAGAGAGGGAGTAAACGTCAAACCACGTCGGACGACTTCGAGAATTTTGCAGTAAAGTTTACCTGCCAGTGTCGTTTCATAGAATAAGAACTATGGACTATAAATAGTTATTAAACATGTATTATAATACCCAAATCATAATTCTACAAAACTTCAACATATATTCACAATTTATTAAACTATTTGCTATAAATACTTTGTCTTAGAAGTTAGTTGGGAAGGGGTAGGGTTTCATTTGAAAGTTATAATTTTTTTCGTGTGATATTAAAAGAAAGCATTTTGAAGCATTCTAACAATATTATACGTTCGTTTCTTTTACTTTTTCTTTGACAGTTTTTCGAAAAAACACTTAAAAATTGTTGTCTTTCCAATTTATCTCCAAAAGTAACCTTCAAAAAATTTGACTAAATGGAAATTATTACGATTCTGTTCGTTATTTCGGTTTTTATACAAAGAAATTTTGGGTGGCGCTTTTATCTTGGGCGCTTTTTTCGGGAAGCGCATTTGTCGGGGCGCTAAATAAAAATCATGTAAGACGTTTCCGAGATAATTGAGGCGTTCCATACTTAAAACTCACTGTGTATATAAAATAGGTTTTTTATAGTTAATTTTTTGACTGTCAGGAAATCTGATATTTTTAAATTATAAGTTACGATAAGTAATTGAAAATTTTAAATTAAAAATTTAATTGCGCGAGAGAACTCGAGAGAGCTCGAGAGAAACGAGAAATTCTCGTCGAGAGATGCCACTCTCTCGTCTCGAATCTTTTTTCGAGAGAAAATGTCTCTCTCGTCTCGTACAAGACGAGACGAGAGACGAGAATCTCTCGTCTCGCGGCATCACTATTCGTAGCAGTTTCGAATTCATCCATTCTTGCGTTGAAACGATGACGTCATTTTTCAAATGATTTGAAATTTTAGCTGTCAGTTTTAAAACCAAGGGAAAGTTAGTTTTAAAACGTTATTCATGGTAAAAGTGGGGATACTTGTTAGCGAAATTTATAAATCTGTCACATCTGTCATTCTGTTTTGTTTTTCCAAAATTAGTAAATTGAGAATGTTTCAAGTAAATTTGGGCCGTTATAAGATCGATGTAGATAGTGAAACTTTAGAAAGTTTGAAAGATATGTATTATAACTAATATAACTTCTGACAATAAATAGTTATTAAATATTTTTAGAGTGATTATAAATTACGTGTAAATTACCATTACAGATCCCAAGTATGCTGCTAAATTATTTAAGGGAAGTAGAGAAACAAATAACCATGGAGGAAGGATTACAAATAACTGAGAATGAAAAAGTGCTAGTAAATGAGGTTATGGAAGATGAAATTCCTCCAGAAGAAATATGGAAGTCTTCAAAAAAACCAACAAAAAAGACTTTGAAGCAACACAGATATTTCTTGCTTTATGAAAAGAATTGGATACTATGTTTAGGGATAAATCCAATGCAAAGAATATGTTATGGTTAAAAATCGCGAATAAAATGATAAACATGGGTTACCATTTAGGGGACAATGCTAGAGATAAAGCCCGTCAAAAATGTATGAATCTTCAGCACACATACATGAAATATAAAGACCAGGTACGGCAGACTGGAGAGGGATTCGTTAAGAAAACACCATATTTTACAGAGTGTTACGGCTTTTTGGCACACTCATATATTTTAGTGATCAATTCAATAGAAATATTTTTTTAAAATTCGATATTATTCTTAATTTGCTATGAATTTAGCTTACCTTTTAATTATGTCCAGCTTTCTGTTAATTTTTCTAAGAATTCTTAAAGTACAGTTTTTTATAAATAATTATTCACCCTATTCATAATTCATATTAATAATCTCTATGTTTCTATAAAAATTAACTCCTTAATTGGGAATTGTTTATTATTTATTTATGACATTTAAGAATTAGGTTAACAATATAATAAATTAAAATGACACCTCAGGTTTACCAAAATAATTAGAATCTGCTAATAAATAGTACCATGGCCTTGACCATGTGTCTGTCCTTCAGGGCTGCCAGATTCAGTACTTTTGTACTGAATTCAGTACTTTTTCAACTTTTTCAGTACGTCAGTGTTACGTTTTTAGTTTTAGTACGTTTTCGTTGAAATTTGTCAATTCAGTACAATTTTCAGTACTATTAAGTATTAAAAAAAAAAAAGAAGATAAATGACATATTTCATTAGTGGTTGACACTGTTGACAGTTATTTTACAACTAATTACTAATTTTTTAAATTTGTTGTAAGTTTATTGGATGCAATTTTCGGAATTTGGAGAGGAAAATGGATAAGTAATAAGTTTTCTTTGCAGATTAAATAATGTTTATAAATATGATTGTTTTAATTTTGAAGGTTTCTTATTCATCAAATTAAAGATTCCCAAGAGGAAAATCAAATAAATATTGATTTTAATGCTGAAAATATTGAGGTTGAGATAGATTCTCAATTTGAAGATGATGAGGAGGAGGAGGAGGATGGTGATAACACTGAGAACCATCAAATAGTGCATAAGAAAAGAAAACTCTATAAGGCTAAATTTAATTGCAAATGGCAAGAATCGTTTTCTTGGATCCGGTCAAACAATGGTGTAGCTCACTGTAAGATTTGTAAAAGAAATATTTCCGGTGGCATAGTTCACTTAAAGAGGCATGAAAAAACAAAGCGACATTTATCCAAAGTAAAAATAGCTCAGTCAACCCCACAACTGATGAATTTTCTCTCCTCGGAATCCAAACCAACAATATCTATAGACACAAAAAGAGCAGAATTAAAAATGATTATGTTCTTGGCAGAACATAATCTACCATTTTTAATCATGGACCATCTTCCAAAATGTATGGCATCTGCAGGACATGATTCAAATATTTTAAAAAATGTTAAATGTGGTCGCACTAAAGCCACAATGTATTTACAATCTTTCAAAGATGAATTTTCTAAAACTATTTGTGAGCTTATCAAGGGCCAAAAATTTTCTATAATGATTGATGAGACAACAGATATATCCACCAAAAAATGTTTAGCACTTGTAATCAGATTTGCTGATAAAAAAGCAAAAATATTTCTGGGGTACAGGCACGATTACGACAACAAATTAATCCAAATCTTTTTGTAATTGGGTGTGTCTGTCATTCAATGGCTTTATGCTCATCTGCCGCAGCTTCAAAACTGCCCAAACAAATTGAAGATTTTACACTCATATTTTTGTCATAGTTCAAAACGTATGAGTGAACTACAAAACTTTCAAGAGTTTATTCAGCTTAAACCTAAGAAATTATTGCGCCCAAGTCAAACTAGATGGTTGTCATTAGAGCAGGTAGTAAATAGAGTACTAGTATTGTGGCCTACCTTTATTCCGTTTTTCACCTTAGCAGCTGTAGAAGACAATTTGCAAGCAGCAGCTACACTTTTAAATTCACTTCTAAATCCAATATATAAATTGTATTTCTTATTTTTATCTTATGTCTTATCTTTAGTTAACAAAATTAATTTAGAATTTCAATCCGAGTCGCCCCAATTGTTTGCACTAAATTACAAAATAAATTCCCTGTTTAAAACCATTCTAAAAACTTTATGAAGAAATCTTATGTAGATGAATTTAACACTTTAAGAGCTATTGACCCCTCAAATCAAGCTGAATATTTACCTCTAAATTCAATATATGTAGGAGCAAAGAGTCAACTTCATATTGACGAGAATACTCAAATTATCGATGAAAATTATTTAAATGATTTTCGCAAAAAGTGTCTTGATTATTATGTAGAATTAAGTCATCAAATAAAGAATCGTTTCACTAATCTAACTGAGAGTTATAAAAATTTTGAAGTTTTAAACCCTGTCCTTGTTCTGAGCGGAACACAATCTATAATACCTCTTATCAACCAGTTTCAATTCATTACTGATTCTGAAAAATTTGAAGATATTAGTAATGAATTTCGAAGTATATCTGATTTACCAACTGAGATAAGTGAAAAACTACAATTATTAGGATTTGAAAAATTTTGGTTCCAAATTATTAATTTAAAAAATGAGATTAATGAAATAATGTATCCTCACTTATCTCAGTTTATAAGTGATATATTATGTTTTTCACATTCTAGCGCAACAGTAGAGAGGATATTTTCTCAGCTTAATTTAATTAAAACCAAAACCCGCAATACATTAGGTATTGAAAATTGTAGCTATTTATTACATTGCAAAGCTCTTTTGCAAGAAGAAAATTGCATAACATGGTGTCCGTCACAATCTATGTTAAAAACCTGTATAAATTATTCTTCAACTTCTAAAAATGTATGATGAATGTTATCCTTTAACATTTTTTTTTTGTAAAGTATGAAAAATGTTTATTTTAGGAAATCTAATTTAATTACCCGAAGTTCCTATAAAAGTGATTTAGTTTAAGAATTTTATTTTGTTCCTTTACACTTAGTATGATATTAGCATTTATTTTGAGTGTTGTTTTTTATTTTTTTACTCATAAGCATTACTCTTTATTTTATTTAAATTTTATAATTTTTTTTGTTATATAATTTTAACAAGTGTGAGAAAACACAAGAAAATTATTTTTATTTTGCTTTCGCTTTACCTATGTACCTGTTTGTTTCTATATGATAACATTTTTGTAAATGTTTCAATAAAAGCTTTTTTATAGGTTATTAATTTAAATTTCCCGCCTTTTTATGGTGTTTTTTGATTTATGTTTTAGTACGTTTTCATAAAATCTAGTACTTTTTTAACAACTGATTATTCAGTACGGTTTTTTGAGATTTAGTACGTTTTAAAAATTTTTTTAGTACGATTTGCCATTTTCATTCTGGCAGCCCTGCTGTCCTTTATTAATTAATATCATAATACAGGAAAATATAATTTATTACAATATATAAAACAAAAGAACAATATTATGTTTTGTGGTACTAATGGTACTATGACCTTGACCATGAATCTATCCTTTTATTAGCTTAGTCAATAAAGTAGGAACCATATATTTTATTAGAGAGTTTGCAATAAAAGAACAACATTTTAATTAATTTACAACTTTGATCCTGACAAGGCATTTTTCTGGATATTTGAAAAAGATCTTCCATTTTGTTTTGTGACTCTTAACTAGGACGGCGTCCTAACTTAGTTTGAGGATTTTGATAGTCAAAAGAAAACATTCATAGTGTTTTATTGGAAAAGATATTTTATTGAAAGATATAAAATAACAGCTATTTTGTGGATCTGTTTTCAATAAAGTCAACACTTAAAATCACAATATCCACGTGGCCGCCCAACACCTTCAGGTAGGGTATAACCTTTATTATCGAACTTTTATTGCATGCGCTCATGTATCAAGCTTAACTTGAGGCTTACTTTTATTATAATTATTTTAGGCCAGTAAGTAAGATACCTACTTACACACTTGCTTTCACTTCACTCGCTCTTTGCTTACACTCACTTTCGCTTTGAGATCTGCTTCTTAGCACCACTGCTTTTACCACACACACATCACCAACACCATCCGGAGTGGTACACGAATCCACACTGCATGATATCAGCATATCCGCAACTGCATGCCTGACACACCTGCTAGCTTACTCATCATTAGCCCCATAACTTGCATGTGGAGCACTAGGAGGCCGTACGTAGAAGCAAACCAGGTACCCAGGACTAGTAAGGTAGGATTGATCCATTTAGTCTACGGCCAAACAACGTCACTACCTACAATAAAACAAATTATAGATAAATATTATAGTCTTTTAACTAAGTTAAATATATATAAACTTACCAATAATTGCATGAAGCCCCTGGATTCAATCAAATTTAGCTGTGAGCCAAAAGTGTCGACACTAGCGGTAGTTTTATCTATCTCCCTTTTTATCTCTTATAATTTGTATAATATTGTTGCCTTTATAACAGGATATAGATGGTTATAATTATCCCTTTGATTTACTCTGTACATATCTATTGGACGATTGATTACTAAAAGAATAAACCTAATCAATCAAGAAATATTATTTTATTATTTAATGTTTATTTACCAAGCCTTTTCTTCCCTGAAATAAAAGGTAGAACCCACGATAGCCGCATTAAGGCGAAACCTTTTGCAGCTAACAAGAGCTTGACAATATATTAGGAGATCAGCATGAAGCCATGCCAGTATGTACTATTGATTCCACTAAGGAATCAATAGAAAAAAGATCAGCAGATACACAACAGCCACCATCATCATCTAAGTCAATGGTTGAGGAAGAAGGCTCAAATATATCTTCACCTTCAACAGGAAGAAAAAGCCATATCATTAATACACCTCAATTTAAAAAACTATTCGGCCAAAGAAAACTGTTTCATCAGCTTTTGAAAATATCATTAAAGAGGAAAGAAATGCAAGACAAGAACAGTTTGAAACAATTATGCAGACAATTCAGACACAAAGTAACCAGAGACACGAACAAATTATGGGCATAATAGATATTAAAAAAAAACAAGCCTAGAAAACGTGTAACCAAAGAGGTTAGAAAGGGTAGAGGTAACATAGGAAGCATTTCTCGCTGCGCGAATTTTGCCAAAACCGAAAAACTGGGTGGAAGGAGTAGGGAGGTGTTCTGGGCCGGACTTAAATATTTGTATTGTAGTACCTAATTTTGGTGGGTAATTAAAAGATGAAAAATTATGAGACGTTTGTTTGACTTTATTTGTTAGCACGATTCTTGTATGATGAGGGCAATAACACTTTATCAATATATAACTAGCTAAGGGCCGATTCCACCGTTGTGTCAAACGAAGTTTAAATTATTAAACGAAGATTAAAATGACATTGTTAATATAAAAATGTCATTTTAAACACCATTTAGTAATTTAAACTTCGTTTTTGTTAATATAAAAATGTCATTTTAATCTTCGTTTAGTATTTTAAACTTCGTTTAATAAAACGGTAAAATCGACCCTAAGTAAAAGTTTATAAGTACTTTTTGCTCGAATTACACAGAAGATTTTTTCTACGATCACACCAAAATAAAATAAATAACTAAATTTTATTAGAAATGGGTTACCTTTTCGTTCGTTATAATATTTTAAGTTTATTTGACATAGGCCTACTGTTCTAAGAGAAAAAAATGTTTTGGTACTTATATCCTGGTAATTATTTATGATTTAATTATTTACGGAAAATACCGTCCAATGAATTAAAATATTAGAAAGTCAATTAATAGTTATTTATGTAACCAGTTACGAAATGCCTTATTTTGTGTAACGAGTAAATATTTGCAAAACGAGCGGAGCGAGTTCCCGCAACATGAACGACTTACACAAAACGGCATTTCGTAACGTGTTTATATACAAGATTTTTTCTAATTTTGACGTGAATATTTATAAAATTGTGTTGAAAAATTATTCACCATCATTCTTGTGTAGGTACTTCCAATCAAATATTTTAGAAAATTGTTGTATTTGATTGCCCTACGACGTTTTTTTTTTCAATAGTAATAATAAAAATAAGGGACATGTGCAGTGTTGCCGATCCAATTTTTGACATTACCCGCGAGAAATTTGAAAAAAAACCATTTTTACCCATTATCCTTAAAGAAGTACGTCAAAATTTTACCCCCAACATTTCTGGGCAGTTTTCAATAACGGTGTTATTTTAAAAATTAAACGCAATTTACAGCTTCTCTTTTTTTGTTTTTAAACGTAATGTCATATTTTCAAATGTGAAATGTCACTATTCATTGCCTCTTTTTCGATTTTTCGTTTTTTGGATTTTTGGATTTTTCAATTTTTTATTTTTAGATTTTTCGATTACTCGATTTCTCGATTTTTCGATTTCTCGGTATCTCAATTTCTCGATTTTACGATTTTTCAACTTAGAAACCAAAAACGAGGCAGTTTTATTTATTTTCATTTCGTAACTGGTGACATAATCAACTTTTCGTAATCAGTTGCATAATGTTCTACTTTATGCAAATGTCCATATAAATATTCATTAAATTTATTTAAGCCAAAAATTATTGCAAGGATCTCTCTTTCAATTTGGGAATATTTTTGTTCGGACTTTGATAAGGTACGCGAAGCAGAAACTGTAGATTTCTCAATATTTTTTTTTTTTCAAAAACATGACATATCATGGCCCTTATTCCCACATTTGATGCATCTACAAATAATTTAATCGGCTGAAAATGCACAAGAACATAATTTATTTTTGATTTATTCCAAAGATTCCTTGCAAAAATTATCCCAAATCTATTTCACCCATAAAAAATTAAATAAAAAAAAGTCCTAAAGCAAAATCATATCCTCCTTCCTGTTAGTGACTTAAAAAAATTACTTCCCAAAAAACGGTCCTCAAGCCAGGTCCCTCCATTTTGTGGCGATAGTACTGTTTTTTTTTTATTGTGATTATTTTCTTCGCGGAAACTTTGGCTTTACACTTAAAGTAACACTATTATAGAGAATTACTAAATAAATAGTTTTGAGAAAACTATTGAAACCAGTTGTGAAGTTTGAAACGAATAAATTGGCAATGAAATGGATATTTTTGTATTTGATTGTATGTTTCTCTTTTCACTTCCTAAAAAAGATTCCCTATGAAACAAGAAATAGTAAACAGTTTATAATAATAACCTTTATTTGCTACTTATAACATGTACCAATGACCAAGTCCGATTCTGTTTATTTTCAAATCAACAAATATGGACGTCGACAGAATCTTTAAAAATTAAATATCTCACCGAAATAAATATAAGTTTCTTTTATCTCCGTCACATTTCGCAGGTTTATTATAAATAAAGCTTTTTACAACACATCTTGGCATTTTCAACGTTAATTTCCAAAATTTAAGTCACTAAAATACCAAATTAATTCTCGTTGACACATTAAATTTGAATGGACAACGGTCTGACATGTAATGTTCTCAACTGTGATTGGTGGGTGTGAATCATTTTGAAATGGGATTATGCGCAGTGTCTTATGTTCCATCTAAGGTTTGTATAATCTAAGCGTGTAACATAATATTTGTTTGAGTCAAAGGTATCCTATTTTATTTTGTTCTTTAGTTTTTGTTCTGTTTGATTTTCAGTTTTGACTATGTCAACTCACAGGTACATAAGGCAGGAGTTGCCACTCCTTGCACTGATACATTAGTGAATATTTATTTTAAGAAGAAAACTATTTTATAGAGGGTGTCCTATTAAGAATGGAACATAAAACAACTGAATATTCTCTGATTGAAAATAAGATAATTAAATGAAACGTGCTTGGGTAAAATGCTAATTGTTTCCAAAATACAGAGTGTTAAAAATTCTAAATTGTACAAATTATAACCATTAATAATTTTTTAATTTTCAACTTTAAAACCATGTATTTCAGAAACAAGTAACATTTTACCCAAGCATGTTACAATTTATCATCTTATTTTTATCATCAACAAAAAAATCGGTTCCATGTCTGCTAAAACATAGCCTGTAGCCCAATCCGGAATCTGTATTTCACTTCTTCATTTTAGCAGTCGTTGTATTCCCAGTTTCTTGTGTCTGTCTGCACAATGTATCTTTAATAAACATAAATGTCGGAATTTCGGTAACAAAATCTAGTCCAGCATCCTGTATGTTGATCAGCTCTTGTCTAAAAACTTATGGCACTGGAGTCATTTCTTCACGGGCACGTTTCTTTGCTTTGAATAGACTTACTTCCACTTAATTTTTGGCTACATTAGGGATACAGGAATGCGGTCTCTCTTTTACTTACTTGTAGTTAAAGAACCTGGACACGGACGCTTTATGCAGATCTACCGGTTAGTCGAATTTTTATTTAGACACTTTAGGGAATACTTGTAACCAGCACAAGCACAAGTTTTTAAAATATTTTTATTTTAGTTAAATATTTCACTGAAAATGTCTTATAAATGTTACACAAAAGGTTACAAAATGGGTTATATTGTAAATAGCCAAGACTTGAAAAATGTCTCAATTGTAAGAAGAGGAAGAAGATGGGTTATGTTGTAGTCATTTTATTTTAAGTAATTTATTTATTTATTTAATTTCAAACAGGCATTTAGCCTAATTACATGAAATTTACAAAATTAAATAGTAAAAGTTTTATATATATTATCGACTGTACAAAGATAAATTAAGGAGAACAAGCAGGTACACATTTATGAGAACTGTTCTAAGTAAAATTTTAAAACTCTATTTTTAAATTGCGTATGACCCAATGAAAAATCTAAGTCAGTTAAAACGCTGATTTCGTTTGCGGTTCTAAGCATAGAAGATATGGGAGAGCGGGCTGTACAGGTTAACGTAGAGGAGGTTATTCTGAATAGCTGAGGAGATCTGATTCCACATCTTGGAACATTAAAATTAATTAAATTTAGAATATAGGGATCATAAATAGCTCCATTAATTACTTTGTGTAAAAATGATAATAAATTTATATTTCTTCTCAAGGATAGATGATTAATTTTAAATAATTTTCTTAAATCGGTAGTTCTCGTTACTGTATAATCCGGCCAAATATTATGTTTTTTGTAATAAAGATATCTTAAAAATTTATTTTGAATTTTTTCTATTCTAATTAGGTATACGGCTGGCTGTGATTGCCAAATAATAGAGGCATATTCCAAAATTGGTTGCACAATTGTGAAAAATAAAATTTTGATTGCATTTAAATTTGAAAAACATTGTGTATTTCTCATTACAAAGCCTATTGCCCCTACTACAGACTTCTTCAAAGTGCTGTGCAAAAGACAAAGTCGAATCATAGCTTACTCCTAAATCTTTTACTTCATAATTTCTTTTAAGACTTTCTGTTTGCATAATATAATCAAATAATATCAAATTTCTTTTATGAGTAAAGGTTATTATGTTACATTTTTTTGTATTGAAAGGCAATTTATTCACTAAACTCCACTGTACTATTCTGTTTATGTCCCTTTGTAATCCAACACAGTCCCTAACTGTTAAAACTTCTTTGTATATTTTAAGATCATTAGCAAATAGTACACAAGCCGACTCTTTTAGAACATTTGGTAAATCATTAATAAAAAGCAGAAAGAGAAGAGGACCGAGATTTGAGCCCTGAGGAACTCCGGAGTTCACATCACATAAATTAGAATTGTGGCCCATATATGTAACAAAGAATTTTCTATTTTGTAAATAAGTTTTAAATATTTTGTGATTTATCCCAAAATGGCTTAGCTTAAGCAATAGTAAGTCATGATCAACTTTGTCGAATGCCTTTGCGAAATCTGTGAAAATTACATCCAATTGGTTTCTGTTTTCAAACACTCTGTAAATTTCGTTTGTAAATTGTAGTAGGTTCGTATTAACCGATTTCTTGTTAATAAATCCATGTTGCCATATAGTTATGCTATTTTCTACATGGGAATAAAGTTGTTGATATATTATTTGCTCAAGTAATTTTGCTGGCGCTGACAAAATTGAAATACACCTATAATTTGAGATATTAGTTTTATCTTCTGATTTGTAAATGGGGATACATTTTGCAGTTTTCCATTTTTCTGGAAATGTTTCCGATTTAATGGCTAAATTAAAAATATGCAGCAAAGGAATTTCCAACCACTCTGCGCAACCTTTCAATATGTAAGGAGGGAGCTCATCAACCCCGGCTGATTTTTTAGGTTTTAACTTTTTTTTTGCCTTCTTGTAATCTTTTTGAGTCACTGGATTTAAAATAAAAACATCTAAAGCACTATTACTATCACTTATAATATCGTAATTACCTTTTATATTATTGTAAACGCTTTGAAAATAATTAGCAAAATTTTGTGCAGGTTGAGTACTTGATAAATTATAATTGTTATTGAGGTGAAATTGATCACTATTTGAATTATTTGTCTGCCTTTTCTTATTTATGTAAGACCAAAAACTATTTATATCGGTTGCTATGTTGCTTTCTATTTTATTTATGTAATTTGCATGTTCGGTTTTGGTTAGTTTTTTAATTCTCTTTCTAATCTCTATGTATCTAGTTGCATATTCATTTGATACCATCTTTAGTTTTCTGAATTTCTCTTTTTCACCAAGCAATTGTTTTAGCTCCATCGTAAACCATGCAGGATAACTCCTTCTAGGTCTTTTATTTTTAAATTTGACAACACATATATCAAAAATATTATTTAATGTTTCATGAAAAAAATTCTGTTGCCCTATTTACATCTTTTTGAGCTAAGACATTACCCCAGTTAGCTTCCCTCAGTTTTTCTACTAATAATTCAAAATTGGCTTTTTTAAAATTGAACTTGTTACTTAAATCCCTATTGTCACAGCATTTTTTACATACATCTTTATTGATCTCAACGTATATTTCTAAAGCCGGATGGTACTCACTGTCCTCTTTCACTAAAGCTTGGTGACACTTTTCAACAACGACCTTAGTGGAATCTGATGACATAACCAGATCTAGCATTTCCCCTCTGTTATTTTTAACAGTATTTTTTTGGGTCATAGAAGTGACAGATACAAATTCCGATATTGCAATTATTTTGGGATTTTTAATATTTAATGAATTTATATTATTACCCGATATTTGAGGAATATTAAAGTATCCGAATATATATGCATTTTTATTTAATATATGCTCCTGCAAAGTATCAAACATTCTATTATAAGAATCAATTTTGTTGTCTGGCGGTATATACACTAAGACTATTACACAATTACTAGAATTATTAACTTTAATGTCTACGATAAGCATTTCGTAATTTTTTGATATTGAATTGACATTTAAAACTTTAATTTTATTTTTATTAATACACATCAAAATTCCACCACCTTTACTTTTACCTGTGTAGTTAAAATCGCGGTCAGCTCTGACCACATTATAGTTATTTAAATCAATTAACTCTCCTTCCCCTACGTTATCCTTTAGCCACGTCTCAGTTACCAACAATATATCATAATGACAATCCGCAGTATTATAATAAAATTCTGTAAGTTTTCCATTGAGTCCACGGCAATTTTGGTAATATATATGTAACGAATTCATAGAAATATACCAAAATTAATGAATATTGCGACCTGCTCAGCTCCCATGAAATTATTACATCACATATCCATGGTAAATAAACTTATCATTTAAAATTACATATTTTTTTTTTTTTTAAATAAAATTATTGCTTAACTTAATTCAGTTAATCGACTACTTGTATACTTAAATAAAGAAAGAATACTAAACCAACTCAAGAAACATTAAAATTATTTAATACATAAAAAAAAATTAAACTTTTATGCATCTACATATGCCATTGCAAAAGCACAGAGAGCTTAACTATAATAAAAAAAACACGAAACTCTTAATATACATTAGGATAATAGGACTTTTCTCGATTAAACATTTTTTTCTTTTAAATAAGAATATTCAATTGTATCTAATACGATATAACTACTTAGATAAAAAATACTGAACCAACCTAAAGATAATATTTAAATTAAAACTAACAAATTGAATTTTATCGATTCTGGAGAAGTTTAAAAAGAAAAAAAAAACATTCAAACATGCATCCATGCTATTGCAACAGCAGAGAAAGCCATTTGTGAAGCGAAGACAAATAAAATATTATTTATAAATTAATACTAGTAAATTTCTTTGATTATACTTGAAAATCGATTAATCTTTTTAATATAAACGAATATCTACTATTTTAACCTTGAAAATATTAGTCTACCTAGTAAACACCTAGAATTTGAACAAAAAAGTAATAAACTCAACTTTTGAAAAGATAACTACAAATTATTTTTATAGAGAGATTAGTCCAGCGGCAATCCCGACCAGCGCGCAGCGTACTAATTGTTAATTTTTAAAGGAACATTTCGTATACCTTGATCTGTTCTAGCCATGATTTTACCAAACTGTGTCCAGACATTCTTCTTTCCATATAATTGACATGCATCTTTATACGTTTCGTACTGTGGCTTGGTGAGATCTTCATTGATATAAATTTTTGTATTCCTTAAATTTCTTCTTGAGTAATATACTTCCTTTCTCTTTATATTTGTTACGAATTTTACAATAATAGTTCTTGTCCTCTCTATATCAGTGAATTTACCTAATCTGTAAACATCATATAAGTCCCTTTCCTCAAATTTTATTTTTATGACTTCGTTGATGAGTTTTATGATTTTAGTGATTAAGTTCTCATTGTCTTCTTCAGCAACTCCATAAATTCTCAGGGCATTACTCTTCTGAGTTCCATCATATTGTACAATTTTTTTATTTAATACAGCTATTTTGCTTTCATTACTTTCTATTTTGTCAGACAACTTGTTAATATTACTATCCATTTTATTAAGCGTGTTTTCAAGTTTATCCAGTTTAGTTTCTAGTTTATCTAGTAATTCTTTATTTATATTTCTAATAGTGCACTCTAACTGACCTTGCTCCACAACTAATGGTTCAACGCGAGCTTTGTGAAAACTTTTTCGATCTGCTTCCCATTGTATATTTTCCACTATAAACTAATGTTTTTCCAGATTTTATTTTACTATTTAATGATTCTTGTTCTTACAACACTGTAGTCCAACTTTCGCACCGGTTTTCCTTGAATTTACCACTTAAAACACTTATTATTTTGGGGGCTCAACAAACACGTGCTTACAGTCGAAATATCATCATTATAATAATGTAATTTTATTTCAGCCTATAACCATATATTTTAAATAATTGGGAGTTTGCGTCTGTGATCGGATACATTTCTCAAATATAAGTATGTTATGTTTCTGAAAGGTTTCAGATTATTATTTATGAAATATATAAAATATTACATTTACAAGATATTTTTACATTTTAGGAACGTTTCAGAAATGTTTCTGGGACGTTTCGTAATATTTATATATTGTAAATATTTACAATTACGCTTGAAAAAGAAGATTGTTTAAATAAAAGTTACTTATATTATTCTCTATAATTTTTATTATATTCATGATTTCCTTAAATTGGTCTGTATTGGAGAAATTTGACAAAAAGTGCAAAATTCGAATTTTTAAGAAAATTCTTCAAATAAAAGTTGTTTATTCTGTAGTTAGTTCTCTATCATTTTTGTTCCATACATTTCTCTAAAATGGATCGAATTCAGAAAAATGGAGGTAAAATGCAAAATTCAAATTTTTCTCATTATTTTCACTTAGAATACCACTAATGCCCAAATTATTCCCGGAAATATTTTAGAATTCGCGAATATTTTGAAAATAATCCCGATATCATGTTCTATATTTTTTGTTCTACACATGATTTCTCTAAAATGAACCGTAATGGAAAAATCTTTAATTTTTTTACATCAGCTAACTTTTCAATGCTCGCTATCTGTTAAAAACAAAGCTTGTTCTGTGATGTTAGTCCCTTCTCTTAAATTCTCGATAATTCATTACCATGTCATTACTACCAGAATCAGAATTAGGGGACATAAACTATGGTCAAATTTCATATCCCTTCGACGCCCGATTTGCGAATTCACAGGTACACAATTTTGGAGGGCGTCCGAGTTGCGACGAATTCAGGTAGTTTTTCATCACGCCCGAGTTGCTAACGCACGGGTTGAGAAAGTACCTTACAATAAGATTTGGCACAAACAATTATAATCGATTAGCTTTCTTCTGAAATAACCGTTATTAAATAAGTGATATTTCTTAATTTTAACACCCTGTATCTCAAAAATTAGTCTTAGAAAAACTCTATGATTTTGGAAAATATTTTCTACAGGATGGATGATACGACAGTGAAAAAATATGTATACTTTTATAGGAATAATAAAAAAATATAGGGTACCTAAAAAAATGTTTATTTGACACATAATAAATATTTATATCACCCTGTAGTCAATGAACTGGATAATTGTACATATCGTAAATACACAAAAGGCCCGTAAAAATACTGCGTTTTACATTAATACTCATAAACAAATATATTGGCCTGTCGATATTTACGAATCACCCTGTATAAATGACACCTAATATCTTTTGTAGTATCATAAATATAGCAATAATTTATTTTTTAGTAAATATTTTCACCTTCTAGAACAATAAAAGTATTTATCAAAAACATGTCCTTACTTATTTGTGGCCCCACCCTGTGAAGGAAAATAATTTTTGACACCTTTTTATATTCGTAGAATGACAAAAGATGTTACAATAAGATTTTGTAGAAAAAATTAAAATCGATTAGCTTTCTCCTGAAATAACCGTTATCAACTAAGTGGTATTTTTTTGTTTGACACCTTGTATCTCAAAAACCAGTCATAGGATTTGAATGGTCCCATAGACACTACTGCTTAAGAGGTTCAGAACTGCAACATATCAAAAATTTATTACATTTAACAGGTCGCCACTGTTTCATAAGCGGTGTGCAGGGTCCCTTGGGGATTATATTAAGAATAGTGCTGCTGAGGAATGCATTTATTTTAATTATGATATTTTAAAATTTAAAGACTTTTTCTTGGAAACTAGAAGGAATTAAAACTTTAAAATATATGCATATTCTAGATATTATTGCCTAATTTATTTTGACAAAATTTTAATTTAAAAGAAAAATATACTTTTTGAGATATGCTTGTCCGAAAATTATAGGGGGTACTGTAATCACCTTAATAAAAACAAATAATTTTTCATACACAACAATTTTATTATCTTAAAAGACGATTGTGACAAAAACTTTATGACTCATTGTTATAATTATTATTATCCCATAAGTATTTCTTAAATATATTTAACAATATCTAACATGCAGGTACCTGAACGTCCATTATTCTTTAGTTTCTATTAATAATGCCATAATAGTGATTTTAAAATCTAATTAACTGGAAAGGTGGCAATTTAAAAACAGTACTTAAGTCAATCAAATTGTAGGGATAATCTTAATCCCTTCGGAAAAGTATAAAACCCAGAATATAAAATCAAATTGTACATACTATATTGTGAAATTTAATCTCCAATATCTGACTGAATATTTTCTGTAATTTTTACAATACAATGGCAACAAAAGGTTTGTGGCGCCCATGACTGAGTGTTAATGAAGAAGATCTAATGGATCAAGAAAATCGGAAAATAATCCCGAATTAAGAAAATCGGAAAATATAGGTGATAAAGAAATAAACTGTAGTAGAAAAAGAATACACTTGAACCAGAATGTCAAAATAATGATAAAGAACATATTTAATCGTGAGTATATTTTTATTTTTGTATGTATTTTTTTAAATATCTAATAGTTTTTGTTTGTATATTTTTAATATTTTCATTTGTACCATTAATAATAACTAGAATGCTTGGCATTCTATATTATGCTTTTCACAGTTTGGCAACCTAATTTTACCTCACAGTAAATTTAACTTATAGATAATTTTTGGGTATGTTTTGGTTTATTTTGGATATTTTGGGATTTTTTTTAGGTATTTTTCGGGTATTTTTTGGAAATTTTCAGGTATTTTGGGTATTTTTAGGGCTCATTCATAAATAACTACGTCACATGATTTTTGGGTTTTTTTGACCTCCCCCTGTCCTTGTCATAGTTATTCACATTTGCGAGTAACGGCACATATTTTGCAATTTTACAACTAGAAATTATTAAAGAGTAAAACCAAATTTGGTAGATTTTCAGACTTTTATTTTAAAAAATATAAAAATTTTTAAAAAACACTAACATGACATGTTTCGAAGTACAACTTCTTTTTCAAATGTGACTATTTTAAATTCGGTATCCAATATATATACGAAATAATTTGACAAAACAAAGTACTTAAGAAAAACATCAATAACGTTACAAAATAACTATTTAAAGTATTTACTTAGGTAATTATAATATCAATCAGATAAAAAAAATTATATTTTGAAAATCTACCAAATTTGGTTTTACTCTTTCAAGATTAAATGGATTTTCATCAAGTAAAGGCCGAAACAATAAATAATAGAAATTATTAAATTAAAATTATTTTTAAGGTTTCCGTTAATAGTTCAAATTTCGTGTTTTAATACTTAAATATATTAGATTTTCAAATGTGACGAAATTTAGGACCCCTCCCACCCCTTTTCACACAATGTTAGGGTTCAATTACAATTAGAAGATCACAGCTACGTCATCATTTTGGCAAACTAATTAATTGATTATCGCAGCCTACTGGGGGTTTAGTGGAGTGTTAATATTATAGGAATATAGGAAATATTGTTTAATGCCTAACAACTCACTTATTTTTTCTTTATTGGTAGTTATAGATAATATGTATTCGAAACTCGAAGTAATGGTTATGACGTATCGGTGTTCTTCTAATTGTAATCGAACTCTCCACCCTTAACGTATGACGTAATTTATGGATGACCCCCTAGTAGATTTCCCCTTTCTGAGTTGGTTAAAATTAATTTAAAGTAGATTTTTGGAGTATGAGGTAGTTTCCTTGATGCTACTTCTGAGAATTCTTCTAATAAGAGTTTGTAAAATTACTTTTTTGATCCTTTTCTAAATTGCACTGATCTATCATTTAATTTGGCAGAACACAGCCTTTATTCCTTTGCATGCAGCCATTTTCAATTTTTACTTTCCTATCTGTATACAGATATAAGGAAAGTATAGGAATCATGATTTTTTTCGACCTCGAGTTTTCGACGGATTTTTACGTTTTGAGGTCCCCTGAATCCGTTTTGACTATTTTCGCGATGATGTCTGTGTGTGTGTGTCTGTGTGTGTGTGTGTGTGTGTGTGTGTCTGTGTGTGTGTGTGTCTGTATAACGCATAACTCATGAACCAATACACGGAAAAACACCAAATTTCAAACTTAAGCTTTGTTCCAACGTCTAATGAGCTGATTAGATTTTGGGCAGAGTCGGAACATCTGGGGGGGTACTTTATAGGTGGTCATTTTTATATTTTATGGAATATATCTGTTATTTACGTTTGGGGAAGAAAATTCTTTAAATGAAAGTTACTTCTTATTTTATTATCTATAATTTTTGTTATATACAAAATTTTCCTAAAATGGTCCGTATTCGCGAAATTTGACAAAATGTAAAAAAATATTTTTTTTTATAAAAATTGTTCAAACAAAAGTTGTTTGTAATATAATTCTCTATAATTTTTATCCTATAGATAATTTCTCTAAAATGGACCGTATTCGAGATATTTGAGAAAATGTGTAAATTTCGAAATTTGAAGAAAACTCAAAAATGGGTAAAGAAAAAAACATTAAATTTTAAACTTAAGTTTTATTTCGGCCTGACGTGAAATGATTAGATTTTGGACAAAGTCGGAACATCTGGGGGGGTACTTTATGGGAGGCCGTTTTTATATTTTATGGAATATATCTGTTATTTATGTTTGAAGAAAAAAATTGTTCAAATAAAAGTTACTTCTAATATTATTATCTATAATTTTTGCTTTATGTAAAAATTTCCTGAAATGGTCCGTATTCGAAAAATTTGACAAAATGTGCAAAATTCTGATTTTTATGAAAATTGTTGAAATAAAAGTTGTTTATCGTGATTTTTTTAAAATGGACCGTAATGGAAAAATTGTAGGAAAAGTGCTAAATTTAAATTTTTCAGTATTTTCATTTTCAATGAATATCTATAGAAAAATGTTTCGCGGTAGATGTATGTGGACAATGTATATATTTAGTTTATCCTCTAAACATTTATAGAGATGCTGCAATAGGTTGTACAAAATAACCGGAAAAGGCCTGTAATACCTAGATAGGAAAGTCATGTGTTGGACACATCAGATTTTTTTTTTAAATCTTTAGCTTTATTTTACGTCATAAATAATGTATTCATCAAAAAATAGTGTTTCCTTACAATAGTCGAGATTCTTAAAAAGAGTCAAAAATATATTGGCTTTGAATAGTATTTATTTTCTAAAAGCATTTTTTTCTCCAACTTTTTTACAAGGCGATAAATTTGCAACATTTTCTAATCTATTTTTAGTTTTCTTTCGAATTTTTGGTAAACTTTTATCCTATCTGCCAATATTTTGTCTATTTCTATGATTGTTAGTCCATTAAACACCCATTCTTTTGGAGATGGAACACAGACTACTCTGTAAAGAGTATAATTACGTTCCTTTACAATTTTATTTAATCATATTTATCAATAGGTCACCTGAAGCTAATGAGTAAAGTATCGGCGATAATAGAAACTGCTAGAATATCAAAATTTTCACGAGCAACGGTTTATAGGATAGTTAAGTACGGACCGTATGCGAGAAAGGAAGCTTCCGATCAATAGACAAATCACTTATAGATAAAATAAGGTACGTTATTGCGGATCTTACAATAAACGAGATACCTACAATCAGTAACTTAACTAGCGAATTACAAAAAAGAAATATACCGAATTGTTCTAAAACGACATTGTGGCGTTTGCTACAAGCAAACAATCTACAAGGATCCATTAATTACGATGAAGAAATACTAGTAGTAGATTAACTAAATTTAATTAATTATTTTTACTATATAGCTTTACATTTTATACTTAATTTTTTTTGTATTAATAAATTATATTTTTTACATTGATTGATTTTGGGTACTGACAAAATTTGTTCAAATTTTAGTATGTTATTTTTCAGGTCATTAATGGCAACTTTTTATGGACTTCATGCTTGCAGCTTTACAGGGTGAGCTGTTAGAAAGAGTCAAAAGTATGGTGTGCAGAATTAATATTTTCATATATATCTTTACCAGTCTTGAGCAATTCATGTTTTTTCATGAAACTTATGGCACGTCTTACACTTGTATATAATTTATTAATGCTTAGTTGCATTTTGTAAACTAAATTATACAAGATATTCAAAAAATTAGGAATAGGTATCAGTTACTAAAATAAGATACATTTTTCATGTATTACTATAGCTAAAATAAGATTTCTGGCCATTTGTTTGTTTTATTTAACACTGGATAATTTTTATAAGTAATACAGGGCGTGACAAAACTACATAAATAACTAATAATTACAAAAAAAACACATTTAGCGAAAAAACTTGGTATACCTACCTAAAATAAACTAGAAAGAATCTTGAAGCGAAATTAATTTTTCTTGTAGTCATGAAGTCCGACTCTGTCTAAGCACGCAACCGATTCGTGATAGAAGCAACGCTGACGTGTGGAAACAGCCGGCCCGGGTCTCGAATACGACAGAATGTCTGCCGCTAATGTACTGGAAGCGACTGGAATGGCGGAGAATGCCGCTTAGTCATCTTCGCGAAGTCTCTAGCATTTTCCAGTAGCGGAGTTAGACTAATATAAATAGCCGACGTAACAGCGCCGAGTTTAGTTTAATATAGAACGTTGTATTGAAAAGTAAAAGTGTAAGAAATAAATTAGAATTGTTAGTTAATGTTCAAATATTATATAAATTAAATAGTACGTCTGAAATAAATTGTAAATAGTGTGTTTTTAAATAAATAAACTTTAAATAAATTAGACTTTCGTCACAGTATTATAATCTCTATAACCAATCAAATCACGTTCTGTTTTCTTTAATTTCGAAATACTACTACTAATCCTAAATGTTTATTTGCAACACACTTCATTTAGTTAATTTTTTAATAGAAGAAGAAAATAATAATGTAGTAAATATACAAAAAAGAAAAGATATAGCAGTTTTGCATAGATTGAGATTTCCTGAAATTCCGTTACCACCTAATGCAAAACTTTGTTTCTACTGCAATTCGAGAATATGTTCAGTTTGTCAATTAGAACAAGATCCAAGAGCAATAGGCCCTATTGAAGTACTTGCTTACAAATCTCCGAACAAATGTTTTATATGTAGAAGAAGAAATCGAGATAGATTAACTTTTGAGGTAAGACTAGATTTTTGTATAAAAACTAAGGTAACTAAGGTAACAAAGTAATACTAGGTGTTGTAATCGCCATTTAAACGATACTGCTCTAATCTAACCCCGTTTTTTTGAAAATCTTATTACCATTCCTTCTTTCATTATTATGGAAGGAAAGGAAATTACCCTATGGTTTTCCAAAATGAACGATTACTCGTCCAATATTTTAAAAACAAGACATAGTCACGAAGATAATTTTGAAGATACAGAATTTAAAAATCTTGTGTCTTTGTTGAAGAGACAATTTAGAGAATTATATACATATTGTGATCCCCTTGTTCTTTATTGAAATCATGGAAAGATAAATAGAGATTTATTGGCCTTTTTAATAAAATTACGTCAATGTCTGTCGGATGTGTTCATTGCGTCCATATTTGGTTACTCATCAAGACAAAATGTCAGTAACCAAATATTATTGGTTACGATTAGTTTAATCACAAGATTTGTGCCAGAAAACATTGGTGTCCAGTGTAACGATGTTAGAAATCGCGAACTTTTTATCCAAAGACGTGTGAATTAATTTTCTAATATTTTGTATAATGCCAATCCAAAAATTCCTCAAGTAATTTTGTATCCAGACCGAACTTATTTGAAAATACCAAAATGTTTCAATTTCAGAATACAAAGGCAATCATTTTCAGTCCATAAAAAATATAATTTAGTTAAAGCTGGACTTGTAGCGCCTGACGGTTTTATTGTTGACGTACATGGTCCATACTTTAGTGATTCATATAACAATGACGCATCAATTTTGATTAACGACATGCAGCAAAATATAAACAATTTACGAGGTTGGGTCACCGAAGGAGACATATTTGTTGTAGATCGGGGCTATAGAGATGCAGTGGAGTTTCTGAAAAATCTAGGTCTTTGTTGCGAAATTCCTGCTAACCTACCTCGAGGTCAGCGGCAATTCACGGTAGAAGAGGCGAATAGGGCACGATTGATTACAAACATGAGATAGATTGTGGAATCTAGAAATGGCCATCTAAAAAATATTTAATTTTTTTTTTAAATACAATTCAGTTGGATCATTGTGTGCACTTGAAAGATCTTTCAAAAACTGGGTGTGCACTAATTATCAGGTATCACCAAACAATCACCATACCAGATGCTGTGCCTGAGTTGTCAAGAAGACTTGTACAAATTGCCGCAGAAAATTAAAATAGGGTGCAAGCACTCGTAAAACGTTTTAATTTGCTTCATAGAAGGGGAATGTGGTTAGATCTAGACCAAAATAAGGATATTTAAGGATCAAAACTGGATCCCATAACTGGATATTACTGTACATGTAAAACTGGTGCAAGAACTATAGGCACGTGTGCTCATATTTCTAGTGTTTTGTGGTATCTAGGATATGCATGATACGAAAATAATATAAAGTACCCTTTAACTGTTTTATTAAGAACTATTTTAGATGCTGCTAAAAGATTTTTGAACGCTCTGTATGTTTTATTTTACAAAATGCCAATAGGCATTAACAAACTATATACAAGTGTAAGAGGTACCATAAGTTTCATGGAAAAAACATAAATTACTTAAGAGAGGTATATGAACATATTAATTCTGTACTTCATACTTTTGACTCCTTCTAACAACTCACCTTGTAGAGCTGCAAACTTGAGGTTTATAAGAAAGTTGCCGTTAATGACCTGAAAAATAACATACTAAAATTTGAACAAATTCTGTCAGTACCCAAAATCAATGTAAAAAGTGCGGAGTCCTTTAATACAAATCTATCGACGCGTTTAGAAGTTACAGCTGTTTATTTGAGGCTATGAAAAGCTAAGTGGACTAACCCACAAAATTGTAGTTTTCTTTTTTTGATACTATTTGAATCTTGATACCCATATCTATCAAGAGCAAAGCGGACTAAGCCACCTTTTACAATAGATCGGCTAGATGGCAGTGCTATCGTTGTTTTGCTTTTGCGTAATTAACATATTCATACAAAAGCAAAGTGGTCTAACCGCACTTAGTCCATTGTGCCGCTGTAAACATGTGTTAAACGTGATAGAAGCGTGTGTTTAGTTGTTTGTGTTCAATTTATAAGTTTTTTAACTAAATTATTTAATATTTTGCAAATTTGTGATTACTATGTACTCTATTAATAATTAAATTTTCATGAAAAAGAAAGTATTATTTTCTTGCTTATGTGTTTTAATTTTGAGGTTATGTAGTACATTAGTGTTGGGAAATTTATTGGTTTACAAACATTATTATAATAAATACAATCCTAAAAGTAAATAATAATAGTACATTCAGTTTCACTGTATAAATAGAAACAGTTAAGAATGAAAAACAGTACAAACTATATAAAAATAAATGAAAATAATTCATTATTTTTTACTGTTAAAACAAAATGAAAATATTTTGCAGATTCATCGGACTCTGAACCATTTCAGGAGTCTGGTTCGGAATTCGTGCTTTCCGATGAAGAATCAGCAGACGTGCCTTTCGATGAAGAATCAGCAGACGAACCTTTCGTTACTGACCCACCAACACCCTCCAGGGATGTTAAGAGTAGAAAGCGAGTTCGCAATGAAAAAAAGTGGAGGAGAAGTGTTGCCAAGAAAAAACGATGTGCCGGTGAAGAGTATAGAACCAGATCCAATAGAGTTGTTCCTGCAAAGACTTTCAGTCCATGTGTATGCGGTTGTAAACATCACTGTAACAATTTGATTCCTGAGGAACGTCAAAGGGCTTTGCATCAGTACTTCTATTCATTGGAAAACTTTGATTTTCAAACCGCGCATCTGTTTTCCTTAATCAAAGTTAAAAATAAATTGCGCACGTACACTGGAAATCCACAGAGCAGAAGGAATAAGACGAGAATCTTCCTACTACCAGACGAAAATGGTGCAGAGCGAAAAGTCTGCAAAAAATTTTTTCAAGCTGTATATCAGGTTTGTGTTTTTTTAAGTTTTTTTCGATAAATATTATTGTGGTAAACAGACCGCGGAGAGATTATGTTTTGGCTTATTGTATGTACTACTCTACAGTTCAGAAATATTTTAATAAATATGGTACCCTCGGATTTCTCTTGATCTTTTCATTCTTCTGGGAGAATCGACAGAATCTTGAAGAACAAGTCAGAGGGAGCACTTGCGCCTCTGGACCGTCGGGGAAAACATATTCCAAGTAATAAAACACCCGTTGCGAAAGAAAACGAAGTAAAGTCCTTTATTCAAAAATTTCCATGTTACGAGTCCCATTATTCACGTGAGAAAAGTAATCATAGAAAATATCTAGCACCGGACTTGAGCATAGGAAAGATGTTTGAGCTGTATAAAGCTGAAACAGTGGATCCTGTTTCATATGCTATTTTTAGAAGAATCTTCAATACACAGTTCAACTTACACTTTCACCCACCTATTTCTGACTCATGCAGAAAGTGTGACTTTTTTAATGTCAAAATAAAGGCATCAAATGAAGAGCAGAAAAAACATCTTGAAGTAGATCTAGAACTCCATCAGAGGAAGGCAAAAGCAGCAAGGGATGGCCTGAAACATGATATTCAACGGGCGAAAAATAATGAAGTTTCTGTAATATGTTTCGATTTAATGAAAACATTACCGACACCAGTCTTAACGACTGGAATTTGTTATTATAAGAGGCAATTATGGACTTATTGTTTCAACGTCCATGACATGGGCACTGATAATTCCTATATCTGGGACGAAACCCTCGCATCTCGGGGAACCCAAGAGATCGGTTCCTGCCTGTTGCATTACATAAAGAATTCCCAAAAATCAAGAAAATTAATCATGTATTCGGATCAGTGTGGGGGCCAGAATCGTAATAAAAAACTGTCGCTGCTCTGTAATTTCATTACGGCATCTCCAGATTTTATTGTTGATGAAATTGATCATAAATTTCTGGTCAGTGGCCATTCCTATCTCTCTTGTGATCAAGATTTCGGTCTTATTGAGAAAGAGAAAAAATTTCATCCACACATTTTTGTACCTTCAGATTGGATTTCGGTCATAGAAAATGCTAGGAAGAAAAATCCGTTTGAGGTAATTCAAATGACAACATCTGACTTTGTGTCGACGACTAAACTATGGAAAGTAACGTTACGAACAGAAAACAATCGGAGTCAAAAACCAAGGTGGAATGGCTGAAAATCCAATGGTTACGGTTTAACAAAAAATCTCCTGATAAAATTCAATATAAATATTCGAATAACGAAGATATTCCTCTTGAAACTGTCGATATACGTAAACGAGGATCACGTTCGACAGAACTTACTACACTTCCACTACTGTACCCCAAGGGTAATGTAATTAATGAGGCCAAAAAGAAAGATTTGCTTCAACTAATTGAATTTATTCCACCCGTACATCATGACTTCTACAGAAACATTAGAGCATCGGTCCAGGCGTCAGGTGGAGAGTTACTTGACGAAGAAGATGAAGATTAATGTAGATATTTTAAGTTGAAATAATTTAAGTTTATACTTTTTCTTGTTATTTTCGCAAATTTTTACTGCAGAAACAAAATAAATGCACAAAATTTAACATTTTATTACTATTATTCCGAAAACAAAATCAAATACAACAATGTGAACTAATCAACACAATCGTCAGATAGCAAACTGGACTAATCCACATTAAAATTTAAGATTATAAGCATAACTTTATTATGTTGACATTTTTAGTTATATTACGTCACTTTTTACATGGTAAGGAAAATTGGAACCAAAATAACCATAAATAAAAATATTATGTGTCGGTCCATTTTTAAAAAAAATTTAAAGCCAATTATCTCACATTGTGCTAATTGGGGTTAGTCCACTTAGCTTTTCATAGCCTCATTTCTAAAGTACCCCATCAATTTCTTATTGTCCGTCAACGTGTTAAATTATTTTTTATTAATGTGAATTGTTAAATGTTTCCGTAAGACACATTTGTAATTAAATCCTTTTGAACAAATGTCACATATAAATGGTTTTTCATTGCTGTGAATTATTAAATGTCTTCCTAAACTAGATTTTTGATCAAATCCTTTAGAACAAATGTCACATTTAAATGGTTTTTCATTACCGTGAATTATTAAATGTTGTTGAAAATTACATTTTTGATTAAATCCTTTTGAACAAATGTTACATTTAAATGATTTTTCATTAATGTGAATTTTTAAATGTTGTTGTAAGTTAGATTTTCGATGAAATATTTTAAAACAAATGTCACATTTAAATGGTTTTTCATTATTGTGAATCATTAAATGTCTTCCTAAATTAGATTTTTGTTTAAATCCTTTGGAACAAATGTCACATTTAAATGGTTTTTCATTGCCGTGAATTATTAAATGTCGTTGTAAGATAAAGTTATGGCCAAATTCTTTTGAACAAATTTCACATTTAAATGATTTTTCATTACTGTGAATTATTAAATGACTTCCTAAACTAGATTTTTGATTAAATCCTTTGGAACAAATGTCACATTTAAATGGTTTTTCATTATTGTGAATGTTTAAATGTTGTTGTAAGTTAAATTTTCGATTAAAACTTTTAGAACAAATGTCACATTTAAATAGTTTTTCATTACTGTGAATTATTAAATGACTTCCTAAACTAGATTTTCGATTAAATCTTTTAGAACAAATGTCACATTTAAATGGTTTTTCATTGCCGTAAATTCTTAAATGTTTCCTTATGTTGGAAACGTTGTTGATTTCCAGAGAATATTTTCTTGATCTATTTTTTACTACATGAATAAATTGGTGCCGAAAAAAATTAATTTTTGTCATGAATCTTCCACAAAATTCGCAAACAGTAAAGTGTTTCCCAAAATGTCCGTCGATATGTTTCGATCTTGATTTAGAAGAACGGAAATCTGCAAATAAAAAAGTTCGGTTTACAAAATTAAACAAAAAATAATTCAACAAACTACCAACATTTTAGTAAGTACGTTGTTAATATTGTATAATTGTCATATTTCAAATAAAAAAAAGTTTTGAATCACTGCGAATGCTGTAAAAAGTAATAGGGTAAAATGGGACAATAATAATTATTGATCATACAGTATTTAAAAAGAAATTAAATACAATTTTAAAAAAATTAAAGAACCAGAAATAAATATACTCAAAAGGTCCTAATATCAGCTCGCAAGCTGGTCTTCCTCAAATGCCTGCAAATCTAATCTAATATGGTGTGACACATGTATATAGGGTGTTCCTTAATAACATGCTAATATTTAAAGGGGTGATTATTGAGCCCATTTTAAGGAAAAAACTTCATATGGACGTATGTCCTTAACCTCCTAATTTTTGAGATATAGGGCGGTAAAATAAAAAAAAAAATAATACTATTTTTATAATTGTGATACTATTGTTTTTATAATAACTGTGATACTATTGCAGATATCATTATGAAATTTAGCACATGTCTTCTATGAATCAAGATACAATTGTATTATTTTTAGCAGTGGCGTCCGTACGGGTTTTGCATTGAATATTTTTGGAGAAAAAAAAATGGTACGCCACTGCCTATTCTTGAAATAAAAATTATTTTTGGAATCCTCATTCATTTCTGAGAAAATTTGATCTTTTGATTTTCTTTTCCCGAAGCATGGTTTTGGCTTAAAAAAATAAAAATCGTTTTACTTTAGGGTCAAATCTAATGCGGTGACTGTTGCTTAGAAATCGCATTTTTTAAGCTATTGAGTTCATTTCATATCAAATGTTAATTAATTCAGAAGTAAGTAACTTATTTTACTTTAGGAAAAAATAAAACAAAATCAAGTGCCAATAATAATTATAGCATTAGAATGTTAGCGGGGATTTCAGAATTTTCACATGAACAGCTTAAATTTTATTAACTATTACCTAATTATTAACAATACTAACATTTAATTATTAATTATTAGCAATACTAACAATGATTATAAAAATTACTCTTAATAGACATGAAATTGCGCACTGGTTCAAATATTTCCGACGTATTCCGTATAGTTTCACACGAGGCATCTATTTGCTCTCGTAAATCCTTTACAGTGTTAACGGGAGTTTGATACACTAAAGTTTTAAGGTGTCCCCATAAAAAAAAATCCAAACTATTGAGATCGGGGGACCTTGCTGGCCATTGCCGAGGTCATCCGCGACCTATCCAACGATTAGGATAAACTGTTTTTAAATGACTTCGAACAATTAAACTGAAAAGAGCAGGAGCTCTGTTGTGCATGAACCACATTTGATTCCTTAACGCAACTAGCACACATTCAAGCAACCCATGTAGTTCTTCTTCGAGAAAATGCAAAAAAGAATGGCCAACAAGGCGTCCGTAGGAAAAATGAGCCTATTAGATGATTACTAATAATTCCTGCTCATACATTAACTGAAAATTGTTCTTGAAAATGGGTTTCAGTTATAGCATGCGAATTTTCTTCCATCCACACATGATTGTTATGGACATTTTGAATAGCATTTCGAGAAAAATGTGCTTCGTCTATGAACAAAATGTGTGACGCAAACTGCGGGTTTAGTGTAATACTCTGAAGATACCACTGACAAAAGTGCACACGTTGTGGGAAATCCCTGGGGAGTAATTCCTGTACTCTTAGAATATCGTATGGGTATAACAAAAAGTCAATCAAAATACGCCAAACAATTTGGTAACAAATATTCAGAACTCTAGCGATCTTCCTCGTACTCGTCTCAGGATGTTCGTCGATTTCTTGCAGTACCGCTTACTCAATTTCAGGGGTTCTGACAGTTGGAGGTATACCTTCCAAAGTACCTTTATTGAAACTACCAGTTTCGCTAAGTCGGCGACGAATATTTGAAAAGATTCGGCTATCTGTCAAGGCACGTTTAGGATATCTTTCCTGATAAATGCGTCTGGCTTCTGTTGCATTACCATCTGCGAGGCCATACACGCAATGCATTGCCGCCATTTCCCCATTCGTATAATTTACTGATATTCGAAAAATAGCGAAAAAGTAAAATGACTCCAATTGTTAAGTATTTTTGTTGCGCCACTGAAATTTATATAAAATGTAATTTTATGAAAAGGCGAAAAAATGTTGTTAGAAACCGTCATTGTAGATTGAAAATTACAATGTCAAATAAAATGTGAAATAAAGATTAAAATAGAAAAATAACTTATAATTTATATTAAATACAGTCCACAAAATATTAGAGTTCATAGTTGGAACCAGCTAAAGGTTTTAACACCGAAACACCAATGACCCAAAATCAAAAAAATAACAACAACTTACTTTAAGTCAACAAGTAGTGTTTTGACATTGACGTTTGTAATTTATTCCAGGATAACTATGTGTTGCGATAGGAAGAAATTTTAAGAAGGGTGCACGGGTGCAGAAGCATGCCTATTAAGTGAAGGTGGCCACTTCCAACAATTTTTATAATCATTGTTAGTATTGTTAATAATTAATAATTAAATGTTAGTATTGTTAATAATTAATAGTTAATAAATTTAAGCCGTTCATGTGAACATTCTGAAATCCCCGCTAAAATTATAATGCTATAATTATTATTGGCATTTGATTTTGTTTTATTTTTTCCTAAAGTAAAATAAGTTACTTACTTCTGAATTAATTAACATTTGATATGAAATGAACTCAGTAGCTTGAAAAAAGAAAAAAAAGCGATTTCTACGCAACAGTCACCATATCAGATTTGACCTCGCATTTGACCCTAAAGTAAAACGATTTTTATTTTTTTTCAAGCGAAAACCATGCGTCGGGCGAAAGAAAATCAGGAGATAAAATTTGCTCAGAAATGATTGAGGATTCCAAAAATAATTTTTATTTCAAGAATAGGCGGTGGTGTACCATTTTTTTCTCCAAAGATATTCAATGCAAAATCCGTACGGACGCCACTGCTAACAATAAAATGATTTTAACATCAGAAAATGCATCTTGTTTCATGGAAGATGTGTGCTAAATTTCATAAAGATATCTACAATAGTATCACAGTTATTATAAAAAAACTATATATTTTTTTTAATTTTACCGCCCCATATCTCAAAAGTTGGAAGGTTTAGGACATACGTCCTTATGAAGTTTTTTCCTTAAAATGGGCCCAAAAATCACCCCCTCAAATATTAGCATGTCATTAAAGAACACCCTATATTTTTTAATTATTTACTTATAAATAGCTAAATATGTTTTTTTTTTCACCAGTAGAATCACATTTAAGATGTGGAATTTGTTTTTGGAGAGCCTACAACCAGGAACTATTTAGAACAGTTTTTGGATTACAAAAAAGGATTTTTAGATTTCTGTGAAATGTTATATTTCATGGAAGCCAAGAGATGGAAGCCTTTATTTCTAGATCATAAAATTTTAACCTTAGTCAACATTTAGATTTTGGAAACGTCACAGATCATGCATAAAAAATATAAAAATAAAATTAGTTACATGATAGTTATATGATACAAGATGAACCTACTTATTGTATTCCACTTCCCCTATTACCACTCTAATCAAATAGTTTCTATATGTAACAGTAAAAAAATTGCAATCATCTATCATCTAAAATTACATGAGGAGATGATCTGCAAGCTGCATTTTTTAAAAAATTGGTACTTAGCCTTGAGCTATTATGGATGTCCATTCCATTACTGTGTAATTGTTCAATATTTCAATTTGTGTCATAGACACACAAACAAGTTTGAAATAAAAGTTATATGGATTTTAAAAATACATATCTTAAAAATATTTTTGGATATAAATGGTGATGCGTTATTGCCTGGCAAATAAAAGTGTGTATTTTTTTAAATAGACCACTCTGTATTTTTTCAGGTTTAGAATGGTTTGGTAATATCGTCAAACAATTTTATTAGACTTTGCTCATTTGCAAGAGCCCAGGACAGCTTGCGCAGCCTAGGGACATGACTGCTTTAAGAATTGTTGTTTATTCTTAGAGGTCCCAATACAGATTGTTTACTATGTATCAACTTGTAAAATACCTAACATTAATGACAATACGCTAGTTCAGTGATGATGTAATTTTATGATTCCACTAACAATTAAAATTACAGTAGATTTTTTGAGTGCGTTTTGTTTACCTAAATAATCGAGTAAATAATATCATTTTTTTCACTTTTATAAATATATTCCTAAAGTAAGTAGATAACATGCATCAAATATACAATCGTTTAGTTACCAATTACATACCTTTAAACTATTTTTTATGACCTGTAAACAATATTTAGAAATAAACTAAAAACAATAAAAACGTATATATCAAATTTATTGATGTTTTTGTTAAATATTTGGTTACAATTAAATGTCAGTGGAACCAAAATAACATCACACCAAACTAGCGTATTCAAATATTTTCTAACGATCTTTTTTAAATAGGGCTTGGCTAAGAAAGTCAAACATGCACTTACTATTTTGGCAGATAGGGCAAAGGTACCCGAGAAGGAACCTCCTCTTTTTCTTTAAAATAACTTTAGCGGTATTTTCTAACGCTGTGTTGTTACACTGAAGTCCCAAATCCGATGTACTTTCTATTTTCAAAGTGGATAAATCACAATACGTAGTCAGCAGTTCACTCAATTCACTCTCAGTTTTTTGTTGTATATACTCATTCAATTCTTCCTTGATATCAGTCTCTTTAACATCACTAGTGTTCTCAAATTCTTGCTTGATATCAGTCTCTCTAACATCGCTAATGTTGTTCTCAAGTTCGTCCTTAATAGTTTTAGACAACATTTGCTCGTTTTCGGAAATCTTATTTTCGTGATAACAATACTTGAGTTGGTCCGTTTGGCCGAAAACATTTAATGGTTCGGTTTTAATAAACCTCTCGAGAACATCGAAGGGGTCTTGTTCTTGTTTTATATCCATCCCTCTTCCTTTTAACAAGTTAAAGTTAAATAAAATTAACAGATAAACAATAATTTCTTTATCTGACAAATAAACAATCAGAACTGACAGCAGACAAAGCTAAACTGACACATGTCATATGTCATAAATCAATGTCAACGAGCCCAAATCAGGCTGAGTTCGGTTTTGCGTTCACTAATTGCGTTCGGTCTGCCAAGTTCCTCGGACTCCTTTAACACTTTTAACTTCAACGACCATTTTAGCGTTGGGTTTAGTCCCCAGTGAAGTCTTTCATCGTGGTTTAGTCCACAGGTTTAGTCCAATTACTGACAGTTCAACACGCTTAAATGTCATTTAAAAGGATCCTAAAACCTCCGCTTTTGTCCCGTTCGGTGAGGAACGTCCAATGCCATATATAGTTTATATAGATTGTTCATCCATATGTCCCATTACATTTACATATCGTGGTTTGCTTCATGTTCCGTGCATGTTGCGGTTAGTACATGACGTTATAGCACAGCTTATACAATACAGCTCCACAACTCCGTGTCGGCGTCTTTGATCTGGCGGTCGAGAACCAAGCAAGACGGAATGGTGCTATCTCTGTTAGATTAAAGGGAAAAGTCGGGCCCGGATTAAGCAATTTTTTTATTATTGAAAAAATTGAAAACCTTGACGTAATAAGGTTGGTTACATGCCATGTTAAGTAAGTTTTGGGAAATTAAATTTTTAATTTGTTTTAAATCTGTCAAATATAATTAAAAAAATTATTTAAATATAAATATTACGAAAAATAGCACATGTTTCGGATTAGAGGTAAAATAATTTGTATGTGGCTAGTAAAATCCTCGTTAACAAATGTTTTGAGCTAAAACAGTCACTTTACGACAAATTGTGACTTGGATCCTTTTTACACCAAGGGCTTCAATTGTTAAAGAAATGTGTCACGCTCGTGGATGCAAATCAAGTGGTACCCCGTGTCTCTGGCAAGTGTTACTCTTCGCGCAAAGGGTTTATACCTAGATAAACGAATGCTTCGACTGAGGTCTGGGAACTCTATGGTATTTTGGAATTATAAAGAATTTGTGCTTTTATTTTAACAATATTGGTTATATTTAGATGTATTCTTATTAATTGAAATACAGATTTGTAGAAGTAATACTTTAACAGTTTTTATTAATATAATATATTCAATTTTTATCTGACCATACCGAAGTAGGGAATTTTGAAACTTTATAGTAATGTGAAATTTGAATTACAATATTACACGATATTACATAATTAGTACTTATTTTAGGTAGGTACTAAATTTGTACTTGGAGAAAGTAATATCGATTTTTACAAGAAAACTTGAAAAGTAAATTAATTTAGTTCTTATTTCTGATGTAAAACTTAAACCAAGAAAACAAATAAATTGTAGTTTGTTCAACAAGGGTGGATATGATAGCCATATCACACAAAGACGAAGTTTGAGCACGACGTCGTAGGCGGAGTACTCAATCGTCTGATTGTGATATGAACAATCCACTTTCTACGACCCACTAACGAAAATCTACAAATTTAAAAAATTATTTTAGGTTATTTAGACAAAATAACTAATTTTAAAATAATTTACGAAGTTGACTAATTTATAAAATAAAATAAACATGAAAAATTAATTAGTCCTCGGCCTAGATTCGATCTCGGGCTTTTCGCATGGAAGGCAGATGTTCTGTCCTCATCTTCACCGAAACTTTCAGGACTTTAGTTTTAATACTCGTAATTAAATTAGTATCATGTAGTTTGATTAAAATTTATTTTTTTTAAATGTGGACATAATAAAAACAAAAATGCTATTATTTATCGAGTCTACACAAAAATTTTAATGTATATTTAATATCAATAACTAAAATATATATTGACAATTAGTTTAACAGAATTATCACTTATTTAAAATTTTTTAAATAATAGGAGTTGGGTGACCAAAATATGAACTGTGATTTGTAGATTTAATTTTGTTAAAGTGTTCTCACTACCTAAAATGGATATGAAATATATTCGTAGTTGAACGCAATAACATAATTTTTCGTTTTGTAGTATGTGCTTAGATTGGCTAATATCCATGCACAGATTACAAAACGAAAAAGTATGCTATTGCCTTCAATTGAACGAATATATTTCATATCCATTCTAGGTAGTGAGAACACTGCAAAAAAATAAATTTGCCAATCACCGTTCATATTTTGATCAACCGACTGCTATTATTTTTAAAATTTTAAATAAATGACAATTCTGTCAAACTAATTGTCAGTATATTTTTTAGTTATTGAGATTAAACATACAATAAAATAAGTTATTCTTTTGGAAAACGTTAGCATGGATAACTAAAGGGTATTGGGTTAATTAATTCTAAAAGTGTGGCACAAATGTTATTTTTTGTAGCCAATTCTTCAAAATTATTTTAAAATATCTTTCCAATATTGAATATTAGTTCTACAAATTCATCATTTGACAGTTGCAGATTTCCAAAAATGTATCTGAATTGGCGTTATCATATGCCTTTTAAAAGCAATAAAAAGAAAAATCATCTAATTCAACGTGATCTTTGTTATATTTAAGACAGGTATCGCAGGAGTGGATCCGCAAGGCTTTTATTAAAAGGAAACCACACACATACCTGATAAAATTTTTCTGTAGCAATTCGTCTTTACAATAATTTAGGGTGTTAATAATTTCATCATAAAATAAAATACAAGGTGTTCCATTTAAAAAACATACATTTTAATTTTCCAGGCAAAAACGTGACACCCTGTATATCCAAAGATATTTTTAAAATATGTAGGTATTTTTCAAATCCATATAACTTTTATTTGAAACTTTCTTGCGTGTCTACAACAAAATAATGAACAATAACGCACTAATGAGACACCCTGTATAAATTATATTTTTAACAATGAAAATTTCTTATAATGTAGTACTTATCGGTTTGGGTCCTTGGGAAAACTAAAGAATGTTTTCTTGCAGGTATAACCCTTATTAAAACAGCTTTTGACTGCACAAACTCATTCTACTCACAGCTAAAGAGTCACCAAAATAATAACAGTACCTTTAACTCAAACAAAATCAACGAAATTATAGGCTCCACGAAATTATACAATCAACGAAATTATACGCACGACTCAACACCTTGCCTAAGTACGCTTCTGAACGCCAAAACCGTCTTTTCCCTTCGAAGGCGGAGCTTAAGCGATGCGCGACGAAATCGACGCAAACCGTTGCCGCCAGGAGAGTGTTTTAGCTATATTGTATAAGCTGTGGTTATAGTTTTTAAATCAAAATCGAGTGGTTCCGATTTTGACAGCGACCGCGAAGAACCACTCTAAAACGAAAACACCTCTAGATACCGTTTCTTGTCGAACGCAGGAGTGCGATTAGAAACCTCGCACGGCGCGTCTGGACCCTATTCTAATGTATGTCGTGAGACGCGCCATGCGAGGTTTCTAAACGCACTTCAGTCATTGCGTTCGGTTTGCCAAGTTCCTATAACTCCTTTAACACATTTTACTCCAAACGACCCTTTTAGCGTTCGGTTTAGTCAATGAACTGGAGAGAGGTAGAATACCAATGTACATGTTGTACTATTAAACTAGGTGCGACTCTATGGGCGCAGCCATTTTTATTGTTCATCTCACTCGGGACTATTTATAATAACCATTTTCTGTTTCACATTGTTATTGTTCAATCCACAAGCTGGTGGATCAGACAATAACAATGTGAAATAGAAAATGGTTATTTTAAATACTCCCGAGTGAGATGAAAAATAACCTATCTTTGCCCATAGAGTCGCCTATAATAAAACAGCAGTCTTCTGCGTATCCTGAATTTGTATCCATGAAGTGGATGTTATTTTGGAACTTTCAACTGGTCCGAGTGAGCTGATTATTTAGCAATAAACTGTGACTTCAAAAATAATATTCACTGACACTGACAGCAGCAAGCAAAATATCAGGTGCGTTTAAATCATCCGCTTCTGCTTCCGGAATTGTTGGTTTAGTCGTTTTAACCTGTCAGATTAAAACAAGAAAACCGACAATTCCGAAGCAGAAGCGGATGATTAAAACGCACCTATTAAAAATATTGCGCCAAGATGTAGGCAACACATAATAAGGGTTCAAAATGACGGAGTTTTCTATCTCCTTTTAAAAGGCACTCAGAAAGCTGCGCAGTGCGACCATTCTCCGTATTGGCGATTCAAATTAATTTTCGCGCGCCTGTCATTTGTCATCTATAAGTAGGATGTTTGTTTATTTACATGTTTTTGTTTTGGGCGGATTTTGTATTTGTGATTTTTTTAACTGTTTTTAGATAATATTCTCATTGTAATAGTGTTTTTGAGTTTCATTTAGTGTTAATTTAAGTTTAAGTCTCGTACTTTCGTCATAAATATAATATTTATCATGTGTATGACTTAATTTGTTGGAAATATTCACCTGTTGGTTGCTACAAGAACATCTAGAAATATGTATTCACTAAACCCAGGACATGTTTTATTATGTGGTTTAAAGGACATTTCAGGTACCACACGTTTATTATGGATGAACTTATTTAAAAATCTTACTAGACTTATTCTTATATTATGAAGTGAATCATGTAGTACTTTGTATACATGTAAATGGCAATAAAACCGTCAAAAAATAAGATTACAGTTTGATTCTAAACAAAGTTTTGTAAAATTTCAATATTGTGAATTTGTAGATATCCATTTATCGTAAAAAATAAAATTTTACGACTTGTACTTGGAAAATAATGAATAATTCAGTTTTAATTTTGACATTAACACTATATAGATTGCAATTTTCTGGGAACTTTTTCGCATATTTCATTTTTAATATAAACACTATCACATGCTATAAGAAATAAACATATTTAAAGCTAAAAAGTAAGAAAAAACTCGAATTGTAATTGATACAAATTAAAATGTAAACAATGAACAGGAACGCCAATGTTGCCAAATGATGAACTGATTTTAAAACAAAATTAATAAATGAACTGAAATATAAAAAAATCAATATAATAAATCGGTTTTATAAAAAAATCCGTAAATAAATATAGATTATGATAACATATTACCATACACAAATTTTGATTCTTAAATAAAAGGTCTTATCCACTTCTTCAAGAGCTAAAATCCGACGACGTAGCGAAGTTTTGCTACTTCTGGCAACAGTGAACGATATCCTACTTATACGGACCTTCTACAAATTTCCTCCAGAGGGCGTATCACTTAGCTTGAATTGAATTGCGAATAGTAAAAGAAAATCAAAGTATGTGGTTTAGTCCCTTTCATTTCCGTCAGGAGCTTGGCGAAATTAAAATAGAACCAGAAATTGATTCCGATCAAACAGAGCAAAACAAGTTTTATCCTGGAAAGCCTCAAACATTTTATATCGAACATGAGGTTGTAAGTGGTGGTACATTTAATGCTTCTACATCTGAAACGATTGAACAATTCGCACATCTTAAAATGAAAGGAGATATCATCGAATATGAACTGCCTTAAATTGAAGTACGTTTGGATTTGTCGACAAAAAATGACCTAGTTACGGTTTACGAAAACGTGCAAATTTTTCATAAAACTATTAAAACAGAACTGGAGAAAAATAGTAGTATTAAAGAAATGCAAATTAAAGAAGAAGTTAGTGAAGTTATACAAGCAAAAACTGAAAGTGAAGTGCTTGAATTACTGACTTCCCATTGTGATTTACAGACTTTAAAACTGAAAGTACCGATTATTATCCGGATGCGGATTCTTCGGGACAAACATATACCAAAAAATCATTAAAAAATACAGCCCAAGTTGTTTTAAAGAAAAATAAATATGGGTGCCCTATTTGCCAAAAGAGTAAGTGTCTTTATGATTTTCTTATTGTCTGGTTTTAAATAGGCCAATTACTGTTTTTTTCTTTGAATCACATCTAAAAATTATTCTTCTATACAACTCCTGGGTCTGTATAATATTAGAAACTTCGGAAAAGTTTTTGCTACACCAAAAAGTACTTTATGTAGGTAGTTTTTCGGTAAAAAAAAATAATAAAAAATGCGGAAATCTCAAGGATATTTGGCTTTCAAAACTTTGAAAAATGCTGCTTTAAGAAGTAGCACACTAAAGCTTCTTTTCAAGAATTAGGAAAGGAGCCAATCTCAAGATAGCAATTAATAGTATGAGTGATATAATAACCAAGTAGAAAGCAAAGTTTAAGCATTTTTTAAGTAATGTCATCTGCTCCTTTAGCATTGCTTTTCATTTGTTGTATTATATTTAAAATGGATGATATATCTGTCATTCTAAAAATAGTATATTGTTTCACGAGTGACGAAAATGATTTTCGACGAGTAAAACACTATACTTTTTCTACGACTCTATTATGTCATGTAGGTACCTACTAAAATGAAAAAAAAAAAAACAAACGTTAGCAAATGCTTTATTTTGTGTTAGGAATAACAAAAAATTAACCAACAATTAAATATTTCAGAAATATTATTTATTATTTAAATATTGATTTATTGTTATATTTGTGATATATCCTAGTTAGTTAGTTAGGAATTCTAGGTAGTGGAGGATTATTATGTGTATGTCATGTTTTGTCATATAATTATTATTTGTCAGTTATATAAAATCAAAGAGGTTAGAAAGGGTAGAGGTAACATAGGAAGCATTTGTCACTGCGCGAATTTTGCCAAAACCGAAAAACTGGGTGGAAGGAGTAGGGAGATGTTCTGGGTCGGACTTAAATATTTGTATTGTAGTTACCTAATTATGAGACGTTTTTTTTGACTTTATTTGTTAGCACGATTCATTTATGATGAGGGCAATAACATAACACTTCATCAATATATAACTAGCTAAGGGCCCCGATTCCATCGTTGTGTCAAACGAAGTTTAAATTACTAAATGAAAATTAAAATGACATTGTTAATGTAAAAATGTCATTTTAATCTTCGTTTAGTATTTTAAACTTCGATTAACAAAACGATGAAACCAAACCCTAAGTAAAAGTTTATAAAATTATTGTAACAAAATAGCTGTTGAGACAAAAAGTTATCGAAACAGCCAAGTTACTTTTTGCTCGAATTACATACAAGATTTTTTCTACGATCACACCAAAATAAAATAAATTATTAAATTTTATTAGAAATTGGTTACCTTTTTGTTCGTTATAAGGTTTGTTCCCACAACAAATCAGAGATATGTTTCTGATAGCTGTCAAACCAGAATTCGCGCGCATCTTGTGTTTCCAGCATGTTTATGATTGATCAGAATCAGAAATATTGTTGGAACATCTGACAAAATGTATAAATGGTTGCATAAATTCTACGTTTTTATTTGGGCTAGGGTTAAAATTTGTTTGTAAGTTTTTACAAGTGTTCTGTGGTTTTTATCAAGGCTGGGGTTTGGGCAAGGGGTAGTTTGACTTTTTTATTACTCTGTTCCTTTGTTTTGGCGTGCTATAGCAATTTTATTATTTTTTTTATTCTTATTTGTGATTAAAGCATTTTTTTTTTGATTCAAAATGAGCGAAGATTGTAAGTTACTAACAAATGTATAATATATATTTGAATCTAATATTAATTATTTTGTAGATCTAGACCAGATCCTGCTTTTTTCCAGTCCCAGAGCCTCACAACAGGTTGCTGCTTTACAGGGTCATGCTTCACAGGTTCATAACTATGCATTGAATACTTCAGAACCAGAAGTTAATTCCCAAACGTCATGGAATGTGAATAATACAAAACTACTTTTAGATTTGTACAAAAAATACAAACCTAAAGTTGGAACAAGAGAAATGAAATCTTTTAAACGGCTTTGGGAAACTATTTCAACTGAGGTGACTAAAACATTAAAAAAAATAATAAGCCCAAGCCAATGTGAAAATCGTTGGAGAGTTTTGGAAAGGGCATATAAAAAATATTTAGACAACCAAAACTCGACTGGTCAAAGTAGAAAGTATTTTGAATATCTAGAAGAGATGAACGATATTTTCAGAGGGAGACGAAATGTAGATCCCCTATTTTACTGTCAAATGAGCCTCCTTCAGAAGAAATTCAAGTTTTGAATGAAGATAGTGAAGTTCAGGTTGAAGTAGAGAGAAAACAAGAAAATGTTAGGGTTCCAAGACCTTCTACGACATCAAAGAGGAAAAGAAATCCAAGCATAAATAGAAATGAAACGCTGGAGTTGATGAGGAAAGATAAACGTGAATATCATGCAGAACGTTTGAAAATTGAAAAAGAAAAATTGGAATCCCAAAAAGACAAAGTTTTAATATTAAGAGAACGAAACACTTTAATTAGAGAAAAAAACAACATTTTAAAAAATAAAAAATGTTGTTGCTCAAAAGAGTGAATATTTTATTTATTAGGTTGTTTTTGTGTGTTTTTATTATTATTTTTAAGACGAGTCAAGTTTATTATGTTGTTTTTTTTTATATCAGATTAAGATTATTTTTATATGTGTGTTATTCTTTGCTGTTGGGTTGTTTTCGGGTGTTTTTTTATTTTTAAGATTAATTTTATTTTGTATTATTTTTTATATTAGGTCAAGATTGATTTCTTACTGTTTTTTTTTTATATGGGCATTGGGCTGTTTTTTCATATGTGATTTTTAATTAGGTTTATATTTAACATTTTTCTTTAAAGTACGCAGGTACACAGTTTATTTACACATTTTGGATTTTTTATACTATTTTTTATTTATTCTGTATTATTTTTTATTATGCCAGTAGTTAAATTGGTATTATACTTTATTACTTATTTTCTGTAGATTTTTTTGGAAGGATCCACAAAGGATTTTTTATATTTAAAACTTGTGATGACTAAAGACTGTTCCTATACATTATAGGTTTTTTTGTTTTTAGATTTTATTTATTTAAAACGTTATTTCCTTTAAAACTTTTAGATTTCATGATTTTTTTTGTACATATGAAATAAAAATTTTTCAACTTATGTAATTATTTATTTACACCTCTAATATAAATAACATCAAATAACCCATTATTCTAAGACATTTACAATATGGTTCCTTTTGTGTGTAGCATTTTGATTGATTTCTTCATGCATGACTGGTCCTTCATCAATGTCCTCCAATTCTTCATGAATCAATTCAAAATGATCATTTATTGAAAGATTATGTAACACACAGCAAGCTCTTATGAAATTAACAATTGTCCTAATGTTGCGAAATTTTATATGGTACAATTGTCTCCATTTTTGCTTCAATAAGCCATTGCAATGTTCTATTACCATTCGATTGCTGGACAGTTTTGTATTATAATTCAATTGATTTCTAGTTAGCATCCCTCTGTCTTTAAATGGAGGCAATAAATTAGGTAACAAAGGGTACGCACTATCACCAATTATGTGGTATTGTTCGCACTTATTTTGCAGTGAATCGCATAAAGGTGATGTTCTAAAAACTCTGGCATCATGAACTGATCCTGGATAACCAGTGAATAGGTCAGTAATCCTCATCTGATGGTCACATACAATTTGAGTCTGTAACAAAGCAATGTTATTAATATAAAGTTTTAAATATTAAATTATATGATAATATTGTTTGAGTGAGTTAAGTTATCTGTGAACGCATGTAAACCCTAAAATGCACGAATATTGTACAATGTTTTAGGTATATATTCTAACGTTTTTAAATCAAAGAATTAAGAATACACTAGTAAAATTAATTAATCGTTATCAATATTTTTTGTCTAAAATATAAAAATAATCTGTAACTGCTGTTATTTTCAACTGAATATACTGATGAGCAAATGTTGCATTCTAAACATTCTAGCTTATGATGAACATTTTTAATATTTATTTAATTTACATTTAGGATATCATAAATTTTATACTGTTTTCACCTACCTGAATTGAATAAAATCCTTTTCTATTTATATATGATTCTGGATAATCTATTGGCTTGTCAATTTTTATGTGCGTTCCATCTACTGCACCTACAATTCCTGGAAATTGATTCCGCAAATAAAAATTAGCCTGGATCTCAACTCGTTCCTCTCTACTCGGCCACTTTATTACTTCTGGTGCTAAATTACTTAGAAAGTAAATCACTCTGATTAGAACTCTATGTAGGCAACTGATAGATATGTCAAACCTATCAGCAACATCACGGAAACTGGAAGTTTGATGTCCTGCGAACCATAAAAAGACAAACGTATGTTTTTGAGCACTTAACTTTCCATGAGGACCAGACTGTGCTTTGAAATATTGACTATCCTCAAACCGATTTGCAATATTATTTCCCACTTCTTTGCTTACTCTGAAGTGTTCTATAAATTCAGTGTTAGTAAATTGTGGGACTGTCTCTTCAAAGAAATTTTTATTTTTTGGCTTCACTCTTTCTTCTAATACATCTTCTAAATCCGAATCGGAGGAAGATAACTCTGACATTTCTGATTCCTCAGATGATGAAAAGTCACTCATAATTAAGCTTTTTTAAAAAAACTATTAATTATTATAATGTATATGTATAACAAAAGTTAATTTAGGAAAACACAGAACTACAAAACAATACTTAATCTAAGAAACACACGAAAAACTTTAAATAAAAAACAATAATAATATAATTTAGGTTAGGCAAACAAACTCAAAACCACGGTGTACTATAAGGTGCTTCAACTCCTATTTAAAAACAAATGAAAACGGCGATAAAACCGATCGTACTTCCTAGCCAAAATCCGCTAGGTTCGCTAGTATCTATCCGGCGAGAAAGTAAATAAAAGATAAAAGTAGGAGCTGCAATTTAAAAAGTGTTGACAGATAAATATTTTTTAAAATCTTAAAATATATAAATCATGGTGGATCGATGTGCTGTTTTTAATTGTGATTATGGGAGAGAGTCTTCAAAATATTAATAGCAGTTTTATAATGCCAAAAAAACAGTTATACAGAATATGGTGCAAATTATTGGTGGTATGAAAATAAACATTAAACCCAAAAGTTCCATTTGTGAAAAACATTTTAATGCAAATTATGTTATCCGTGAAAAAGTGCTAAGAAATCTACTAGGAAACGTTATTTTTCAAGTAAATATGTTTAATGTCTACGTTTTAAATGATTGTAGGTTATGTAAATAGGTTATTCAACTTTGTCTTTTCTGTAATAAAAATAATTATTAGTATAAAGTTTTACTATATAAATATTTCGTATTATTTATCCTGTCTCATTGGTACTAATAATGTTATGACTTGGACCCTATTATAACGTGTTCATGATATAAATTTCATATACACAAGGTACCTATTTCTTTTGATATTTTTCTGACCCTGGGAATAAATAAAATCTTGACTTATTCCTTTTAGCCTGATTATAATGCTAGAAAGTTGTATCTGGTTATAAGAATCAAATAGATACTATGATAAATTTATTTTACTTGTAGCCTTTTTATTTTTAAGTGTTCAAATATACATTTGTTTAATAATAATCATCCCCAAATGTGTTTTGTTCCAGTTCTTTAAATGTATTTACTAGGTTTTTATAGAAGTACTGATTTTAAATTAATAAAAATTTGAGCTGTAAGAAATATTTAAGATTTTTCAATTCTGTATTTTTCGTATTTTTATAGGAGTTAATAATCCCTTTAAGTAAATAAATGTAGTTCGGGGTCGTAGATGTTGGTAATTTGTGTATTGAATAATTTGTACATACACTGGTTAATAATTTAAACAATGTTTTTTCTAATGTACCTATAATAATTATTTAAGGTTATCTTGTAGTTGAGGAGTCTAGAAATCCGCATATTCACACCACTCTGAAGTCTAGAATTTGACACAAATTTGAAGTTAAAAATAACGATCGTATTACTTAAAAATCTACAGATTTTTTTTAATTTTTAATCGATGTAAAAATTGGTAAATACATGATAAAAAGTAAAAGTTATTTCAAATAATTAAATATAACTTTGCAACTATATGTTACGATTCCAACTACCAGAACTAGCCAGAACAAGAATGGTGCATTTCCAGACCCTTCAATTATAAGATTACCATTATTTAATGTGCAGCCCAAATATAAAAAAAAACTACCTAAAAAATGCTGTTCCTGCTTTTATTACTTATGATGGGACTACTTCTCAAAGGAGACAAGAATGTGGAAAGTATTGCTGATACAGTTACCGAAGTTATCCACTGGGTGTGAAGTGTTAATCTTTTAGGAATATAGGAAATATTTTTTTATATCTAACAACTTAATATTTATTTATTGATAAGTTATAGATACTATGTATTTGAAATTCGAAGTAATCATTATGACAGCAGTGTTCTTCTTATTGTATTCGAATTCTAACACAAATAAAACATCTCATTAAATTTTTGTTAAAATTATTAATTTATTAATTTTACATTAGAAAGAAAATTAACAATACACACAAAATTTAAAATTAGAAATAAATACAATTTACACATTTCCCATTATTACACTTTTACTTACTTAATTTATTCATTTCTTATATTAACAATTTAAATTAATAATATAGTTCATTATTTAATTGGAACTCATTTTATAATTTTACTAATTATTTTTTTATATTTATTTGTGGAAAATTAAATATTAAATAAAAGCATAGGAATTGTTCTATTAAATAATAGCAGTAATGAAAAAATAAGTAGGAAAATTTCAAATGTATAGTTTCCAGATTTATTATGAGTTTTTCATATTAATGTACTCAATAAGTAGGTTTATTATGTTCGCTTGTACACATCACAGTTAGCAGCAGACAGTAACAAACCTGACAACACTTCCGATTTCAGAAAAAACATTACAACAATTTGTTTTACATTATATATTTCAATAATGTAATATAATAATCATTTATATTTAATTAATGACAAGGTTTACTTTTTAAATAAAACTATATGAGCCCTGTCCCGTTTCAATTAGCACACTTCTCAAATTTATAGTGACTGTCACTACAAGAACAAATCATACATAAATCTGATAAATTACTTTTATTTTTTTAACCCTTTCACTTCCACTTTCATTAAAAAAAATACCATTGTAGTAGATTGTATGTTTTCTTTGTTTATTTTAAGTAAATTAAAATTTTTTCATAGTATTTTTTATTACTCCAAGACATAACGTCCCTGTTCAGGGACATTACAAAAACAAAAATTTACTATGAAAATAATTTTTTTATACTATTAATCCTTAAAAGTAATGCAAATAAAAGTAAATAAACCAAAAAGAAAAAATGTCTACCAAAATTAACAGATGTATACTTCAGGGTTAATTAAGACAGTGTCCCTCTGGAGGGACAAATACACTGAAAGGGTTAAATATTTACAAATTTTCATGAGTGTTTCATCACCTTTAACTTTGATAACGGCAATAATTCATTAAAACATTGTATTTACAAGTTCTTGAAAATCTTATGTGCAGGGAACCTACTCCATATTTCTAGATTACCCATTTGCTTTAATTCTGGCAGTGATCTTGTGGGTGCTGCACGCCTCTGCTTAAAAATTATCACCCCATATACAAAAAAGCATCTTTATTAAATGAACAAGAAACTAAAAAAAAAATAAGCATTATTAAAAAGTGCATAATTTGAAAATCCATATTCAAGCTTGAGATTTGTAAAATTAAAAAAATTCCAAATACACATTTAACTTGTTCAATTATGTATTGAATAAAAGGTCTGTTCCAACAATGATCAGAAACAAACCACTGGGTAGTACACAATTTTGCAGTATCGATAAACTACTGTGCAGAATCCTGATGTCAGTAACTCATTTCTGAGCATTGTTGGAACAAACCTAAAGTAAATCGAAACCACTTAAAAACAAGCACATTTATACTCGAGCATAATTTTTAATTCCTATCTAAATTTTTAATTACTGAATATTTTGTTCTAGTTATATTAAAATTTAAAAGTTCTTACTCTTCATTATAATTATATTTTTTATTTTCCCTATATACTATCTCTAACATTTTACAAATTTGATGCCTAATTAAAGATTTCATCTAGCATTGCAGCATTTTTTAGAATATTTGAGAGAGCATAGTAGTAACTGCCAGTTAAAACTTTATTTCTAGTATTTAGTTTAGGTAACAGAGACAACGCTTGGAACAGAAAATACATACTTTTGTTAATTCAGAATTTTTAAATGTTGTTTTATATTATAAATCTTTCCAGGTATCCTATATCATTTTTTTTATAATTTTCAACCAAAACTGTTTAAAAACAAAAAGTTTAATAAAAAAACACCCATTATATTTAATAAGGTTTATGCTCTAAAACTCACTGTTCTTTTAATGGCAGATTTTTTAACCTCTGAATAAAGTTAGGTGTAAGTATAATCTATAGCCTAATCAGCAAGTAGTTACTTTCAACTTTATTCAGAGGTAAAAACCTGGCCTTTAATCTTAATATAATTGTGGAGGATGGAGACTACATTTGCTAGGGATTAGGGAATAACGAAGATCTGACTATTATAATGACACTTGCTAAAAACTGTATAAGTTCTATGTACATGCAGATAGAACCATGTGAATAACTTTAGTGCTTCGATAACACAACATTAATAATTAACAGATGAACATATTGGTCACAAAACAAATTAAATAATATATTCTACCAATCTCATTTTTTCCAAAAAGTACAGTTACAACCTTGTTATTCTTTGAGATGTATTTATTACTGATACTTATTAATAAAAATAATAATAATTGATATAGGTACTTACTGATCTTTGGAAACATATATACTCCAGTCCAGTGAGACTTCATTATTCTGGTATAATGCTATTTCACAGAAATGTTTGTAATTCCAATCACTATGTATGGATTTGATTATAGTAGGTATAAAACTAAATGTTTATTGAATATCTTTAATCTGTGCAATGAAAATCACAAAATTCACTTTAAAAATAATAAGCTTCAATCTGAGTACCATAGTTAAGGTCCACTTCTTCATTTTATAATCAGTAACCCACTGTATTGCTGTTTTTGCCAAAGCCAAAGGTAATATTTGAACACAAAACAAAATCAGCTGTTTTTTATAAACACCCCTATTTCACTTATTTAGTAGCAAGTCTCTGGCAGCAACTTGTAACTTATAGCGTTTTCGATTCCACTGCCCTGTCTGCGGGGAGTGCACATTAAAGATGAGCGATATATTGATACCGGTTACTTTTTAGAATGAACAGTAACTGATATCGACATATCTCCCACCTTTCGTATGCTCTCAGAGCAAGCCGAGCATTGGAATCGAAAACGCTATTAATTGGAGCATATTTATTAAATCTTGAACACTTTTTTTGATCGTATAAACTCACACATCAGTGCAGCTTATTTAAAAAAAAACACTTATAAGCAACCATCAATAACAATAAACTTATTAGTTGACCATTAATTTTTTCATCTGTACTCCTTCTGATAGTTTTGTCATTTTTCATTTCATATAAACTCGAATTTTCACCATAGAAGAACTATTTTTATGATTGCACTTTTTACTTTCCTATCTGTATACAGATATAAGGAAAGTATAGGAATCATGATTTTTTTTGACCTCGAGTTTTCTACGGATTTTTACGTTTTGAGGTCCCCTGAATCCGTTTTGACTATTTTCGCGATGATGTCTGTGTGTGTGTGTGTGTGTGTGTCTGTGTGTGTGTGTGTGTGTGTGTGTGTGTGTGTGTGTGTGTGTGTGTGTGTGTGTGTGTGTGTGTGTGTGTGTGTGTGTGTGTGTGTGTGTGTGTGTGTGTGTGTGTGTGTGTGTGTGTGTGTGTGTGTGTGTGTGTGTGTGTGTGTGTGTGTGTGTGTGTGTGTGTGTGTGTGTGTGTGTGTGTGTGTCTGTATAACGCATAACTCATGAACCGATACACAGAAAAACACCAAATTTTAAACTTAAGCTTTGTTTCAACGTCCAATGAGCTGATTAGATTTTGGGCAGTGTCGGAACATCTGGGGGGTACTTTATAGGTGGTCATTTTTATATTTTATGGAATATATCTGTTATTTACGTTAAGAGAAGAAAATTCTTCAAATAAAAGTTACTTCTAATATAATTATCTATAATTTTTGTTTTATGCAAAATTTTCCTAAAATGGTCCGTATTCGAGAAATTTGACAAAATGTAAAAAACATAATTTTTTATAAAAATTGTTCAAATAAAAGTTGTTTGTAATATGATTCTCTATAATTTTTGTCCTATACATAATTTCTCTAAAATGGACCGTATTCGAAATATTTGAGAAAATGTGTAAATTTCGAAATTTGAAGAAAACTCAGAAACGGATAAAGGAAAAAACATTAAATTTTAAACTTAAGGTTTATTTCGGCCTGACGTGAAACGATTAGATTTTGGACAAAGTCGGAACATCTGGGGGGGTACTTTATGGGAGGCCGTTTTTATATTTTATGGAATATATCTGTTATTTATGTTTGGAGAAGAAAATTGTTCAAATAAAAGTTACTTCTAATATTATTATCTATAATTTTTGTTTTATGTCAAAATTTCCTGAAATGGTCCGTATTCGAGAAATTTGACAAAATGTGCAAAATTCTGATTTTTATGAAAATTGTTGAACTAAAAGTTGTTTGCGATATCGATTTCTATAATTTTTGCTTATACATGATTTTTCTAAAATGGACCGTAATGGAAAAGTGCTAAATTTAAATTTTTCTGTATTTTCGTTTTCAATGAATATCTATAGAAAAATGTTTCGAGGTAGATGTATGTGTAAAATGTATATATTTAGTTTATCCTCTAAACATTTATAGAGATGCTGTAATAGGTTGTACAAAATAACCGGAAAATGCCTATAATAACTAGATAGGAAAGTCATGTGTTGGACACATCAGATTTTTTGACAGATAAAAAGATTGCCGCAATTTTCCGCCGTAACGACACTAGCGAACCTAGCGGATTTTGGCTAGGAAGTACGATCGGTTTTGGTATGTTTTTTTCAGGGAGTTGAAACACCTTTATAGTACGCCGTGCTCAAAACTCAAACGACAAACGATGACGAATGACAGATGACAGGAATAAATATCCACAGAACAGAAGGTTTGTTCGGGTTTCCTTAAAACTCGATGCAAACCGTCCGAGAACTAGTGGAACAGTTCATTTCTAAAGTATACGTCGCACACAACTATTAAACTGTCCACTGGTCAACTAGTCCTCTGATAGTTTTCAATGTATTTTAAAGAACCCGAACAGACCTATAGAAAGCTTGATTAGGTATGAAATGCGCATGCTCGGATAATTCACTTGCGGATAATCCGCAAACCGCTCTGATAGTCAGCAAACCATAAGGGACATCTGTTGGAACAGTGTACAACACGTTTGCAAACTGTAAGAAATCTTTGTGGGAACGCGAAATATGTACTGCGCAGAATCACGACGTCAGTGACTTGTTTCTGATCGCTGTGGGAACAAACCTATAATATTTTAGGTTTATTTGACATAAGCCTACTCTTCGAAGAGAAAAAATGTTTTGGTACTTATATACCGGTAATTATTTACGAAAAATACCGTTCAATGATTTAAAATATTAGGAAGTCAATTAATAGCTATTTATGTAACGTGTTTACATACAAGATTTTTTCTAATTTTGTCGTGATTATTTATAAAATTGTGTTAAAAAATGATTCACCATCATTATTTTGTAGGTACTTCCAATCAAATATTTCAGAAAATTGTTGTATTTCTTTGCCCTACGACGTTTTCTTTTCAATAGTAATAATAAAAATAAGGGACATGAGCAGTATTGCCGATCTGATTTTTGACATTACCCGCGAGAAATTTGAAAAAAAAAACATTTTTACCCATTATCCTTAAAGGAGTACGTCAAAATTGTACCCCCAACATTTCTGGACAGTTTTCAATAATGCTGTTCAATTATTTATAAAATAAAACGCAATTTACAGCTTTTATTTTTTTGTTGTTAAACGTAATGTCATATTTTCAAATGTGAAATGTCACTAATCATTGCCTTTTTTCGATATTTGATTTTTTCGATTTTTCGTTTTTTGGATTTTTCGATTTTTTATTTTTCGATTACTCGATTTTCGATTTTTCGACTTATTTTCATTTCGTAACTGGTGACATAATCAACTTTTCGTAATCAGTTGCATAATGTTCTACTGGTTGCATAAAGTAGATCGTTTTGGCACTTGCTGCGATTACAAAATATATTACTTTATATGTCAAAATTAAAGAAAATAACAAAATGTATATTAAATGGATAGAGTGTTTCTCAAACTTTTTTGGCGACGGAACCTTTTTGAATAGCGAAATATTTGACGGGGCCCTCAACACATAAAACACATAATTTAAAAAATATTTTTAAAATTTTTCTTCATTTTGAGTCTCATTTTGACGTGATAAAAAAATCGGCTTTATATTATGCTCCGATTTCATATATTCAATTTTGTAATTGTAATTTGACAATATTTCTGTTGGCTGAAAATTGGGGTATACCTTTAGCTGGGTTAAAAATAGATACCAGAGGTAAGTGATCTGTAACTGGGATAAAGAAATGTCGATATAAATATTCATTAAATTTATTTAAGCTAAACATTTTTGCAATGCCCTCTCTTTCAATTTTTGAATATTTTTGTTCAGACTTTGATAAGATACGCGAAGCAGAAGCTATAGATTTCTCAATATTTTTTTCAAAAACATGACATATCATGGCCCTTATTCCCACATTTATTCGGCAACTCATGCTGAAAATGCATAAGCACATAATTTGTTGTTAATTTATTTTTGATTAATTCCAAAGATTCCTTGCAAGAATGATCCCAAATCCATTTCACCCATAAAAAATAAAATTAAAAAAAGTCCTAAAGCAAAATCATATCCTCCCTCCTCTTAGTGACTTAAAAAAATTACTTCTCAAAAAAAAGGTCCTCAAGCCAGGTCCCTCCATTTTATGGCGATAGTACTGTTTTTTGCTTTGCGGAGCCCCAGGGCTCCGCGGAGGACACTTTGAGTAACACTGTTATAGAGAAATACTAAATAAATAGTTTTGAAAAAACTATTGAAACCAGTTGTGAAGTTTGAAACGTATAAATTGGCAATGAAATTGATATTTTTGTAATTGTATGTTTCTCTTTCCACTTCCTGAAAACAGATTCCCCATGAAACAAGAAATAGTAAACAGTTTATAAAAATAACCTTTATTTGTTACTTATAACATGTACCAATGACCAAGTCCGATTCTGTTTATTTTCAAATCAACAAATATGGACGTTGACAGAATCTTTTAAAATTAAATATCTCACCGAAATAAATATAAGTTTCTTTTATCTCCGTCATATTTCGCACCTCCGAGCAATTACTAATAGAGGGAGCGTGAAAACGAGTTTGTAGGCGATTGTTGTGTTAGCAACATCTGCAGAGGAAGTGAGGAAGCGGGCACAAGGGGGAAGGTAAACATCCTTCTTGTTCAGTGGCGTATCATTTATCTATAAAAACACACATTGTCCAAACGTTTTAATTGTAAGAAAAAACTAAAAAAAATTGATAATATTACTATTTTTAAAATGAATACCGTCTTATATGTGTCTAATGCAGGAAATAAAACAAAATCACTGTAAAGATATAATTTTTTCAATTGAAGAATAAAACCTTAAAATCAATTTTATAAATAAATACAGGAGCGACTAGTTTCGGCCTTACAGGAACATCTTCAGGACTGTAATACAATAATCTTTAATTATTATAATAGTTTGGTCACTTACGAATAAGATTAAATAGTATAAACCACAAAAATGGATCCATATTGTAGCGTTTCAGTATTATAGAATTAAAGCTGTGAAAATAAAAGAGTAATGCAAACGTAACTAAAAATAAGAAAACTGAGTACGGAATCAACAAGAGAAGAGGTGAGAATGAGCAATTACGAATGCATTTAAATTGCTCGGGATAACAAATAAAGCTGATAATGTAGTAGTATAGTCCCCGTCAAAGAAGGTCTGGATATGTTAAAGAGGACGGCGTTTCCTCTGTAAAACTGGAGAATGTTAGCATGGAGGGAAGACGAATCTTGCTGGCTCAGGTGTAGATGGCTAGAAAAAGGAGCGTGTAGATGAAAGCTCCAGTAAATATCGTCACTTTCTTCTAATTTTTTGTTCTCACTCACCGTTTCGGCTTTATCTTCAAAGTTCATTTTTAAAATGAAATAAAAGTAATCATTCATACAAGCATATAATAAAACAACATGAATTCATTATATTTAATAAGCTAATAAACGTTTGTTTCAATGAAAAAAACATATGTGAATATAAAAAATATATAAATAGATAAGAGTAAGATCAAAATCAATTTGAAAATACAACAGATAATAAAATGAAATAAATTAATACAAGTACAAATAGAAAGTTAATAACATACCTTCTAAAAGTAACACATTTTAAGTAGATAAATGTTTAAAGAGTTTATTCCTGAACATAACTAATCTAACGTTTTTCCCCTTTTTAATATTATGAGGGTTTTTGTAGTTGAAATGAAAATTATAATTTATGTTGGTCCTAATAAAAATTTAAACATAGGTTATCAAAGAGTAAAATACATAATAGAACTTCATAATCTTAAATCGTTATCAAAAATTAGTAATGGTAGAACTTCAAACAATAATTAGATTCGTAAACAAATTTCTAGTTTTTGTTTCGCAAAAGACTTTTTTGCCTTCTTCGGTTGCCTCTGCCACTTTTCTTTTAGTAGTTTCGAGGAGAATTTTCCTATGAAAACCAGTAGAACCATCAATTGGTTGGTAACATTTTGATATTTTGGGTCTGGTATTCTTGTTAAACTTTCTTCTTAGGAAGCTGTAACCTTATGGAGAATAAAAATTTAATGTTAGATCAAAAGCTCTTAATTGAGAATTATATTTGCAAAGGCCGTTTTAATAATATTTTCAAAAGTTCTTGGAATCGTTGTTAACAGAAACCTGCAAAAAAATATATCATTTTATTCCTAAAATATAAGATATCACACAATGCACATTCATATAATATCATTGTGCTAGAAAAATACTAGGTAGGTACTGAGACAATTTAAAAAAAATATTTCGAGAAACTCAACTTTTAATGTCATCATTGTACTTAACTTTTTTATTGCTAAATTATTAATAATGTCATTTTGTGTAGTTCGTTGTGATTTGTATAATATATATTATAAAAACCTATCGTCAATGTTAATGTGCCAAGTTTTTTTAATAATTATGTCCTTGTTATAGTAAAAACACATTTAAACACATTTTTAAAGTTTTCTGGATTTCTGCTTTAAATTATCGTACAATTGAACTGACTAATTGTGTGTTTAAGTAAAGGTATATCTCTTTTTTGTTATAACAGTCTTTGTATATTGTTCTAACTTTTTAGATAATCAGAGAAAACAGTAAGACATCTTAATATATCCTATTTCACCAACAAAAATGTAGAATAATTATTAATCTCACATCAAACGAAAAAAGTCATTTTAGGATGTCCTAATAGGTTTTAACTTAAAAACTAAATAAAATGTATATTGCAACTGTGTTTAAATAAATGAATGTTTTTATACCTGACTATAGCACCAGGCAAACGTTTTTATAGATCATAATGATCTGCATAACTCAAAATAGTCAAAATCCACATTATTTAAGTTGTTCTAGTATTGTTTTAGCATAACGATATTAACTCCAATAATAAATATTCACATTTTTTTTTGGATGTAATAAAAATGTTAATTAGCATAAAAAGTTATTCAGGTGGTCACTTGTTGAATTCCTATATTTTGGAACCATGTATTTCTTTCTCATATCAAGAAAAGGAAACCTAAAAAAATATCAATAAACTTTACAAAGATGTGATATTAAAATAATAATAAGTAATTAATCTTTACTATAATCATTATGAGACGGATGAAGACGAACTTAGCTGGAGATAAGAAAATAAGAAAGTTTAATTGCAAATTAAAGGTGATTGCCTAATGCACCGCCTCTGATAATTAGGTTGTGTCTGTACTTACTTATGATATTATCTTTAAGAAGAATTTTCAACAGGCCTTTTACACATAAAGCATGTTTTCACCATATTATTAGAGATAATAAATCTTAAATATACATTTACAACTCTTACAACGTTATAAATAATACTATTTTATGTAAAATACAAATAAGAAATTGACATGTGTCAGAAAGTGTCAGAACTGGCGCTCACAGAACACTTCTGGCGCTGTCAAACTTGGCAACGCTGATTAAATAAGCCAATTACAGAAGAGGTATTTTCCCCCTCGGGGGGAGTAGATGATGCTAACAAAATTTAGCGCGGGGAAGGGGGGAAGACTCCCTCTAGTAGTAATTGCTCGGAGTTTCGCACTTTTATTATAAATAAAGCTTTTTACAACACATCTTGGCATTTTCAACGTTAATTTCCAAAATTTAAGTCACTAAAATACCAAAGTAATTCTCGTTGACACATTAAATTTGGATGGACAACGCTCTGACATGTGATGTTATCAACTGTGATTGGTGGGTGTGAATAATTTCGAAATGGGATTATGCGCAGTGTCTTATGTTCCATCTAAAGTTTGTATAATCTAAGTATAAAATAAAGAGTTTGGCAAAGAGATAATTTGTATATAATAATGGCGACGATAGAGGAAGAATTACACGCGCTGAAACGGGTGCGAAGCACCATAAAGGGGCAATTGACCCACATCAAAAATTATTTAGATGGATTGGCTTCAATATCTTGTACCGAAGCAAAAATACGTCTAACTGCTTTAGACAATATTTTAAAGAAATTTACCACAAACCAAGATAAAATTGAACTTAGAAGCAGCGACTCGGAACTCTTAGATGAAATAACGATGCGTAATGAAATGGAAGAAAAATTTATAAAATTGCAAATATATCTAAATGAAATAATCGAAATGAGAAATGAAGTTACAGAAGTAGGAACAAATACAAAAAATCTAGAAATAGCTGGAAGTTCAAGACACTACCCCGAAATAAAAGTAAATTTTACTCCTTATCAAGACAACGAGAGATTTGAGAACTTTATAAAAAGACTCGAAGTTTACATTAAAATACAAGGTGCAGATAGTAATGAAGAAGTTAAGAAACTAACATTACTTAATTATGTTACGCCAGAAATACATCAAACTTTATACGATTTATGCTCCCCCGAGGAACCAATACAAAAGAATTACGAAGACTTAATAAAAATTTTAAGTGACTTCCTAGATCCAAAACCAAGTATTTGGGCAAGACAGCATAAATTCATAAACAGGATGCAACAAAAAGAAGTGCCAATTGCAGAATTTAACAAAGAACTAAAGAAACTTTCAAAAGATTGTAATTTTTTCTGTGAATGTGGTAAATCAAATGCGGAAAATTTCTTACAATTACAGTTTATACGGGGTTTATATGATGACCAAATCAGAATGAGAATTCTTCAAGAGAAAAATAAGTTATCCTACAAAGAAACTGTAGAATTGGCAATAAATACTGCTATGGCAAAACAAGAAGCAGTAGTCGATAAAGATGGAGTATTACAAATTAGAGAACAAAGTAATTTTAAGCAAATTGAGAAAAATACTTATCGAAATAGAAATAAGACTACTTTCAAACCTAAATCTGACCAATGCTACAGATGTGGTGACACAAGACATCGAGCCTTTAACTGTCTTCGGAAAAATCTAGTTTGTTCTTACTGCAAGATTAAAGGTCACATTGCTAAAGTATGCCTCAAACGATTAAATGGTCAAGACAGGCAGAATATATTAAATACCACAGATTTTATAAATGATAATACAATTATAGGTTTCCGAAATTGAAAACAATGGTGAAATTAATTTAATACAGTCAAGAAATAATGACAAATTCATGGTAACAGTTATAATTGAGAACAAATGACTCAAAATGGAATTCGATACCGGGGCAGCGTTGAGTACAATATCCTACAACGATTATTTAAAACTGGAGATTCCAAATAAGATATCATCAACCTCAGTAAATTTACAAACGTATACAGGAGAAACTCTAAATGTGTGTGGTGTTATTTACGTGGGATTTACAATTAAAGAAAATACTTACTATGGAAAATTATACATAATACAAGGGAAAGTAGACCCAATTTTCGGAAGAGAATGGATACGCGAAGCAAACCTCGATTTAAAGGAAATTAATATTGTGGAATTATCTACTAATAGTAACTTAGAAAAAACTTTGTTAGAATTTGGTGACGTTTTTGACGAAAACATGGGAGAAATTCCGAACTACAGGGGACACATTGAATTAAAAGATGGAGTGCAACCAATTTATATAAAGCCTAGACGTGTACCATATGCGATATTAGGAAAAGTAGAAAGAGAACTTGAACGGTTAGAAAAATTAAAAATAATAACCAAAATTGATAGTTCTGAGTGGGGTACACCGATTGTACTAGTTGTAAAACCAAATGGTGATATAAGATTATGCGCAGACTATAAGGTAACATTAAACAAATGTATTAAGGAAGAAAATCATCCTATACCAAGAATCGAAGATATTTTTGTAAAAATGAATGGAGGGAAGTACTTTTGCACATTGGATCTAACACAAGCCTATTTCAAATTATGACATTTTAAAAGGTTTATTTTTTAAAGTGTCAACTTTTATTACACTATTGACTTCATTTTTATACTGTGACAATTTTATTAATTTCTTTTTTATTTTATTTTGATATTTTAACCATTTAGAATTTTATGTATCAGTAGCGTACTGTAAACAAATAAATATGTGAACTTAATTACATAGTTTCTTCCGTAAAAATAACTTTGTAGATAATAAATTTACTTGTTTAATTATTATTAAGAAAATAATATATATAAAGAAAATAAAAAATATGCTCGTTTAAATCGTTGCACGTATTTTTAGTTGATTTTTACTTACTTTGTAATAATCAAAATTGATAGTTCTGAGTGGGGTACACCGATTGTACTAGTTGTAAAACCAAATGGTGATATAAGATTATGCGCAGACTATAAGGTAACATTAAACAAATGTATTAAGGAAGAAAATCATCCTATACCAAGAATCGAAGATATTTTTGTAAAAATGAATGGAGGGAAGTACTTTTGCACATTGGATCTAACACAAGCCTATTTACACATGGTAATGGACGAAGAAAGTGCCAAATTACAAACCATAAGCACACATAAGGGCATGTATAAAGTTAATAGGCTTATGTTTGGGGTAAAAGTAGCCCCAGGACTATGGCAAAAATATATGGATAGAATTTTAGGTGAACATGATGGTGTTCAGTGTTTCCTAGATGACATCATTATACAGGGAAACACATTTGAGATAACCATGGAACGATTACGTAAAGTGTTGAAGATTTTAATAGAACATAAGACTCAACAAAAGAAAGTGTAATTTTTTTTCAACGGAGTATTGTATATCTAGGCCACATGATTGATGAAAGTGGACTACATAAAACGAAGGAAAAGTGCAGTGCAATAACGAATGCTAAACGACCAGAAAATGTAACACAACTGAGAACATTTTTAGGATTAACAAATTATTACAATAAATTTATTCCAAACCTCGCAATGATTTTAAGCCCTCTAAACAAACTTTTACAAAAGAATACAAAGTATATATGGAATGAACAATGTGAAGAGTGTTTTAAGAAGATAAAACAAGAGATAGCCAGTGAACGTACTCTTGTCCACTATAATCCAGAATTACCGTTAAGGCCAAGTTCAATTTTGTTTGACATATCATCACGATTTTTTTTAGGTTAGAAAATTGCATTATCGATTTTTTTCATTCGAATAAAAGACGTCACTTTAAATTTCTATCTCTTTATGTCAACAAATTTCTAACACGATGAATTTATAAAACGTATGTCACTAATGAATATGTGGCGGCAACTGACGGCAACACTGTCAGCTACTCCATGGCTACTAGAGTACATACAGGTCCGGTATAAGCCATGGAAAATAATAATTTAATGTTTTGATCTAGTTAAATAAAATATCAAAATTAAATGTTTATTTTTAAGTAAACGATATTTTTAAATGTATACGTCTTCAATCAAAAATAATATAGGCAATACTCAAGTGTATTATACGAGTGTACTGGACAAGAGATAATTTTACCCTTTACTCCAGTTTTTTGTAATGAAACCAGCGGTAAAATAGATATTTGTGTGCCAAGGCTGTGTTTTGGCCGAATTAAGACATATGCGTTCAAGTCTAAGCTAGTTCTGGTTAAGTATAAGAGTAATAGGCAAGAAACGGGTGTTCAATCAAACTTGACATCGAGATAGATGTCACATAAGCAGGTGTACTGAAGATGAACTTTGCAGGAGCAAGCATCAGATAGGTATAACACTTGATATTCTGAAAACTATGTGGATACTACACTGAATAAGAACGAATGGAAGTGTCAGAAGGAGGCTAAAGGCAAAAAATAGATGGAACAGAGCCTAATAGATAGATAAGTCATATTTTAGCCAGGAGAGAGTCGATGAGTGTTATATAGTTATTTATGAATGTATTTTTAATGTATAATTTCAGTTTATTTTCATTTTTGGTATAAAACTATGGCTGACATAATAAAACTCTTAAAAGTATATATATTTTCAATCTTTATTACTATACATTATTTAGTATTCATTTATTCTCTCTGACCTAGGGAAAAGGTCAGAAAACCCTGGTCATAATTGTTTACAATGTTGCGTGTTCCTAATGATACAAAACATTACAGAGGAATGATACTTAGCCGATGAAATCTCATCGAGTTCACGCATGACATATTTTGGTATAAAATATGGCTATATCTGATGCATCTGCAGATTTAAATTTATTTTTGCGTACTGTTTTCTATCAACTGATACCCCAAATTTATACAAGCCACGTCTTCGCACCACAATGTGACATAGCATCAAATCTGCTTAATCTCGTACCATTTTTTTAAAGTATCAAGGATATTCTTGGTGTAGCTGATCATCATGTTTCGAGTCACTGAACCTAAAAAATAACAAATATCAATAAATAGAATTCGGAATTTATTCCAAAAATATTTTTCTTTAGGAATTATATAGGATTTCTCGTTAATATACTGACAAACTTTTAAAGGTGGTAGGTGCATCAAAATAAACATTTTTTTGCTTAATAAAATAAAAATAATTTATATTGCCCAACAAATTAATCCATTTACAGAACAAAATACATGAAATAAATGTTAAACATAATATTTCGACAGAAAATAATTTTAGCAACAGCAAGAAAAAAAAAGGAAAGAAAGAATCCTAAATACATTAGCTACAAATTAGTACAACTAATGGTCGAAATAAATATCCCAATCAGAACAAAATTAATTAAAATTTGAGCACATTAGCCTTATAGGTGAATTTCTTCCCAAGTTCATTCAAATACTTGCTGTATAAAATGTTTTATGATATCTAATGGCTGTTTGGGGAACATTAAAATTTATTTAATTTATCAAAAATAGTACATCAATAGTGTTATGTAATATTTTATAAAAAAATGTAACACTGGAAACTACCCTTCTATTTTCGAAAGAAGCAGAGATTCTTCAATACCTCGAATGGGATACAGCTCATCTATTTTAAAAGAAAGGTACTTGAGAGATCGCCGCTGAACATTTTCCAATGATCTTTTATCAATATTGTAAATAAGGTTCCAGATAAGAGATGCATATTCTAGCCTGGAACGAACTAAAGAAAAGTAAAGGATCTCCAAGCTTTAAGAGTTTGTAAAAGAACGAGTATTACGAATTAGCAACCCTAAGCTTTTCAACGTAGAAGCAACTGTATTTTCAATATAATCCGAAAAAGTAACTTTTTGGTTGAATAATGTAACTTTTTGGTTGAATAATATACCTTAATCTTCAATTTGTGCACAAGTCCGATAAATGTAGGCTGTTAAATAAATAATCAAACTCCACCTTGTTAATCAATCAATATATGTTTATTGTCAAAGCTACAAGAACTTATAGATATATAATACTTCTAGTATAGGAACATACTTCATATTTAGACACATTCATTCAGCTTGTTTTCATTACACCAATTTTCAACGATTCCCAAGTTGGGTCTGTAAAAAGTAACAATCTTGAATTGATGAGATTGAGGTAAATATTTTTAAGTCAGCAGCGAACAGCAGGTTAAATTTATTGCCAAGTCATTTATAAATATACTAAATAATAGTGGTCCCAGATTGGAGCTCTGTGGAACTCCAGATGTTGCTGTGAGGGGTGAAGATGAAAATTCGTTGTAAAAGACATAATTAAAACGATGATTAGGTAAGATGAAAATAATCTCAACAGCGACTGATCAAACCCTAAGCATTCCAACTTCCTTACAAGAATATTATGATTTTTAATTATTACAAAATACATTATGTATGTACAAAAAATATTCTAAACATATTTTAACTAACAAGAGTTTTATTTTTAACTAGTTATATTCAAAAACAAATGTCATTTTTAAAACTATGTTTAACAATAACCGATGAGTATACAACAAGGTTCACAGTTTAAACTAAGTCTACATTTTAACTGCCTATTGTACAACCCGCCATATGTACAATTAAAAATTAATTGTATTTCTTTAAAATGCACCTTATTCTGTTGATCAAAACCATTCGATAAAAAAATTAAAAAATATTGGTATAAAGGTGGTTTTTATATATATGCTATAAAGCATGCATTGGGGTAGCATGTAGATTATCTAAGTATCAGGTCAGAGAGATTAAAATTAAATAACATATCTAGTGGGTTTCTCATCTTTTGAGTACGTCTCCTATCGAGACTCCTATCTTTGTTCGACAGACAGCGATTTTGATGTAATGTCTCTCTATATTCTGTATATAATGTGTCGAGTTGGCACAAAAGAATCGCTGTTCTGATCAGAAGAAATTAACCACATCAAAGGAAGAAAATTAGGTCCCCTGTTATTTTTAATTTATATTAATGATTGTTAATGTTGCAATAATTAATATGACATTTACCTGTTTGCCTTTGATGTCCTTATCTATGTTTCTTGTAAGTTGTAAGGATTCAGATAACTAAGAGTTAATTGTCAATGAAACTCTGCAAAATGTTTATAAATGATGTTGCAATCATTTGTTAAAAATCAACACAAATACCTAAAACAAAATATAAGCTGATAAGTAATAACTATATGCAGTTTGTGGACAAACAATATAAGAAATTGGAAGAAAATCTATACAGTTAGTAGAAAAATTCAAATATTTAAGGGTAATTATTCGGAAACAGATGAAATTCACAGACCATATTATGCAAATACTGTTATCAAAACAATTGCAGTTAAATTACATTTCCTATTTAGAATCATAGAATGTTATTAAAATAATTGTTATTACATTATTTTTTATTAAATTTGAATATTGTGATATTAGCAAACTAGCCAAATAAATAAAATAAAAACCGAAAACATACCTGGATCTACAATAATATATATAAATAATATAAGTACATTGCATCTTTTAAATTATTAAAGTCCATTAAATTGAAATGACACGTCAAACCATAAACGTCAAACTTTCAAAACAAACATGCTTGTGTTCCAAACAGAAAATAGCATTTATAGAATAATTTATTTACTTGCAACCTTTCCCCACACACCACCTCGCCCCTCGCCCATAAACATGGTCAAATTGGGCTAAGCCATTTTACATTCGTCTGCATAGGGAGCGATGTTGCAATTTTTCAATTTTTAGTGTCTATTCCGTCTGTTCAGATGGCAGCATCTTATGGGCCCTACATTTTAAAATCTTATCACAAGAATCCTGAAATAATTAGGCAAAAATAAAAGAATGTATGTTGCGTTTTAACTTTTAAATACTATAAAAAATGATGGAAAGTCCATAACTTTTAAATATTTGTTAAATATCACTTATTAAAATATTTTGCATTAAAAGTAAAACAAACCATAGACTTTCCATCATTTTTTACAGTTTTTTGAACCCATTTATGAAAACAGTTTTTGAAAATATTATCGTTCAGAGCTGTATTTCTTGTGATAAAAAAGTCGCCGTCACTTGTCATTGAACTTGGCCTTAACATTATTAACCGATGCATCACCAATTGGGTTAGGTGCTGTATTGTCTCATACGATGCGGGACGGCACTGAAAGGCCAATAGCATTTGCTTCACGATCATTAACAAAAAGCGAGAAGATTTACAGTCAGATAGATAAAGCCACTGGTATATACTGGGCGTTAAAAAAAAATTTCCCATACTGCTACGGCAGAAAATTTATGCTAATTACTGACCATATGCCTTTGGTTTCAATTTTCAACCCCTCAAAAAATTTACCATCCATGACTGCAACAAGAATGTTTCACTATGCTTACTTTTTATCAGGATTCAATTATGACATTAAATACAGAAAAACTACAGAACACGCAAATGCTGATTTTTTATCACGGTTTCCACTAAACGAAAAGTTGGGCAATTACAAAGATCAATGTGAAATTTTTCAACTCAATCAAATTGATGTATTACCAGTCACCAAGGAGGAAATTAGAAAAGAAACAGTTAAAGATCAAAAATTGAAAGAAGTATTACAAAAGTTAAAGAATGGAGAAAATTTGAACACATTAGGATACGAAAATAATGAATATACATTACAAGACGACTGCATATTTCGATGTTCAAGAGTGGTCATACCAATCGCATTACAACAAAAGGTATTAACTGAATTACACATAGGACATATGGGAATAACAAAAATGAAAGCATTGGCTCGTAGTTATTGCTATTGGAAACAAATAGATAAAGATATAGAAAAGATGGTGAGTGAATGTAGAGACTGCTGCCTTAAGCGAAACGAAAGTAAATAGGCGTAGACGGAGTGCGCATATGGTTTTACTCCTTTTACTCTCAGAGTTTAATATCAGTTGTCAATGTGACATACTAATATCTAAAACCTAATCGTACTTATCAATTACAACCGTAAGTTTCTTCCATATTAATGGTATGCACGGGAACCAAATAAAAAGCATTTTCTCTTTAGAATTAGCAGAGACAACAGAGACGTGTAACTTAATAGGAAAATATGTTCGGTGGTCCATTTAAATTACATATATGACCCTCTTTTTCTTTTACATTGATCTTTACATATGTCTATCTCTCTCCAATAAAACTAACACCATTTTCAGAGGGCGCTGGTGTTGCTGGTTTTTTGACGTCGAAATATCGATTAAAAGTATTAAAACTGACAACTGACAATGTTATGAATGTTGTTATGAACATGTGCATTTTATTAAAATTAATTTAATTTGGGCCCCGTGTATTTCTTTTAGTCTGATTTTGTTGTTTAATTAATTTTCTTTGGGGGGGAATGTTTATTTTTGCATATTATTTTTTGCATGAAGCAATTTCTGGAACCAAACTCGCGTTTTTGTACACATTTCTTTCTAGAGGTAAGTAATTTCCAATTTATTAAGAAAACCACTGTATAATGTGTGTGTTTAATAATATATTACACAATGACTATAATTATTTTAGGTGAATTGGAACAGAGATCCATTGTTACAGCTACTTGTGTTCATTAAGTAGGTAGATGAATGTCTGGACAGCTTTAATGGCAGCACAAAGTTCCTATCTACTAGAAAAGTAAAATGTATGCTGAGTAAAAAATCTGCACATGTAGTATTGGCAAAGGACTTTTGAAATGATTAGAGATTAGCTATTTCTTACATACACCTACCTCTAACAGCCACTCTAAAGGAAGAAAAAAAAAATTGAATTACAAAAGGGCAGAATTTTAAATCAGGATGCATTGGAAAATAAATTTGGGGACATCAGGTCGGTTTTGGATTTTATAGAGAGATCAATCTCAAGAAAAGTTAATTTATCCTGCAGAACAACCAGTAGTTTAAGTAGGATTTGCTATAACTTTATTAGAAATTTTCTTTGATAATAAATTGTAATATAGGTACCAATTATTGTTTCAAATGAAATTGAAAAAGAGTTAAATATGAAATTAGATTTTCCATGAGTAAAATGTTATATTCATTCGAACATTGTAAGGTAATCTATAATTAAGGGAATATGGAAAATAGGTATACCCTGGTGGTGTAAGAGAAAGGTAAGGGGCAATGACAAAAAAATTACAAAAATGTATTTATCTTTAAATAGTGTTTATTATTAATAATATTATTTGCTATGTTTGAAAAGTACCTCCTGCTTCCGAACAGATCGAATAGATTAGCTACTAGTTGGAGAAGGTCCACCTAGTAACCAAATTAGGAGACTAGGAAAACTTTTACATGACTGGGGACACAACAGGAATGCACACACACACAAGATACACAAACAAACAAAATAACAGGGGTAAGCCTTCAGCAACGTCCTGTTTAAATAATGATAGTATGTCATCCTTCATTCCCTTTTAGAAGGCATGGCATATAAAACTATTGATCTTGATTACTATAAGAGGAGTTAGCAGGTTTCGATCCAGTTTACATGGGAACTTACTTGACTCGGGCCTTATACATTTGTGTTGAGTGTATGTGTGTTTCGTTTCCATGGTTTCTATTAAAATAAACAGTTATAACATATCCATACCTTTTTGCCAGACTAACATAAGTGACATTTGTTCAAATGGCACTTATGATAGTCTGGCAAAAAGGTATCGATACTATACTTTATAAAATATTTGTTACATTAGTTTTTAAATATATTATGAATATATAACAACTGTTACTTTCTTTGTAATTTGTGACAAAATGATACGAGGTACTTTCTAAACGAAGCAATTGTTTTTCTGTACCTTACAAAAATATAATTTATAGAAAAAGAGTTTGGTGTATTATTTTTCCAAGTTTAAATATTTAATAATCAATAGAATTTTCAAGTTTTTTTTTAGCGAAATTTACAAGAGTAATAAAAACTATGTTCACTGTTTATATTAAACTGATTAAAACTTCCTTTATTAAAATGATTATTTATGTGATAAAAAATTTGATGTTATTGGAAGCCTTTATATTGTTTTAATATACAGTGAAACAATAGTTTTTGTTTCTCCTGTAAATTTGTATAGAAAAACTTTATTTCTGAATCCATGTTTGAATTTCCCGCCCTAAAGCATTTTTAATTTTCCCGCTATTTACTAGTGGTGCCATCATAGACTGGTTGTGGTTACAATCGCCCAAATAACTTTTACCGAACAAAAAAAATACATTGAGTTACACGTCTCGCTGGATTGTCTCTGGAATTAGTCACAATTATCTTATTATCTATTTAAATCACCCTATGCGCATGCCCGATCCACACTCCACTCCACGATCTCCGAACGGTCAAAAAGGAACTTTCATTTTAACTCCTTCCGTTCCCGAACGCCTTAGGTACTTTAGGAGTGAATATAGTGAAAAGAGTGCGTAGCCCGAACTCACCTACTCTAGGCGAGTTCGGATAGTCAGGGGCTGGAGCGGGACAAATTTTAGGGTGCTTTTAAATGACATTTAAGCGTGTTAAGCTGTCACTAATCGGACTAAACCGAACGCTAAAAGGGTCGTTTGGAGTTAAAAGTGTTAAAGGAGTTAAAGGAACGTGGCAAACCGAACGCAATGAGTATGTGGGACGAACTGAAACCTGAAACCAGTGTTGTCAGATGTACGATAATTATCGATTTTGTACGATAAATTTAACGAACGTACGATGTACGATAGTAGCTATGCGATAATGGCATTTTATACGATAATTTACATTTAGAAAAAGAAACTAATGCGAAAACCTATGTAATGATGTATTCATCACAACCAACTATATTTTTAATTTTGCTTAATATATTTTTATGGTTAATGACAAGTCTAAATGGTAAACTGATATTAAAATGTTGATTGTTTTATATTTTTTTGGAATGGGTTCTTCCTAAATTTGTCGACTTAAGTAAGCTTTCCATTTTAAATATCCAGAATATAAATAAAGGCAATGAGGCTATACTTTTACCGCTAATAACATCTTTACCACAAATTTGTGATCCCCAAAACACCACGAAACTACAAAAAATTGACGACCAGTGGAGAAAATTAAAACACTTTGAGGATTTACCGGAATCCACGGAAATCGATGAGTTTTTTCATAAAGTAAGTCAAGCAACAGACTATAATGGAGAACTTATATTTCCAGATTTGTGTAATTTTGTTTTAAGTGTTCTCTCACTATCACATTCAAGTGCCAGTTGTGAAAGACAATTTTCAAAGGTAAATTTAATAAAAACCAAATTAAGAAACATATTAATAACTGATACGGTAAATGGACATATGTTATCGTCTCAGCAGGTCCATCTAGAACAAGACTGTTTGAATTTTAAACCCAGTGACAAAATGTTAAGAAGCATGACGTCTACCAAACTCTACCAGAACCAGAATTTCCAAAACGATAATGAGATGCAATTTGATGACATCACTTTTGATGAAATTTAAACGTTTTTGTTTTCTTTTATTTTTATTTGTTTTAGCTTTTATCCTTTTAGTACAAAGACAATTATTATTTTATGTTTAAAGAAAGTTCGATGTTTTTATTTAATATAAAGATAAAAAAAAAATAAAATATTTTTCTTTCTCTTTTAATTACTCTTTTTTTTAAATTATATTAAAAATCTTTTTTAATAAGTATCGTTATTTTTGCTGCGTTTGAGAATCCACATCGGATGCATTTTTTACATCTCGAGCGTTTTTTTATCCACATCGGACACATCTGTCCCATTACATTTACGTATACTGAATCACGTGATCAAAGATTTTTTACATCTCAGATGCATCCGATGTGGATTCTCAAACGCAGCATTTGTACGATAATGTACGATAATTTTAAACGGTTTATGCGATAATTCTCTTTTTGAAGTCTGGCAACACTGCCTGAAACTGACAGTTCTCAAAAGTGATAAAACTTCAAATAAACAAATGAAAACCAGGAAACTAGATGTAGATTGGTTTAATTTGCACTATTTTTATTTTATCTTTAATTCATTAAAGTTTAGGTAAAAACGCATATAGAATTTAATGAGCATCTTTTTATTTCATTATTAATAATTATAAGCTGCCAAAATATTATACGAGGCGACTGATATATGAAAATATGTAACAACTTACTTTCGTCACCAGAGACGAAAGTAAACGTTATGGGATTTTTTCTCACTAGTGACGGAAATCAAGTTTTCGCTGAAAGTATCCTGTGGCGAAAGATGTCTTTTTGTAAGAGTTCGTAGAAAAAAGTGTTTTCTGTATTACGTTTGTTATGTTGATAGTACTTAATATTACGTGAACATGCAGTTTTGTCATTTACAAAAACTGATATAAAATGGTTATTTATATTATTGGGATTAGACGAGTGTGTTGGAATGTTAGAAGTTTTGGTGTATTGTATTTTAAAATGTTTTAGAGCTTTATCAAATGTAGATGTATTCCCTTCCTTTGACAAAGAATACAAATATGCAGCTTAACTCTATAATGTTTCCTACATCTGTTTTCAGTCTTTTATATTTTGAAAACACTTTATTGTGTAACTTCATAATAAGTTTTAAATTGTCAGTTAACCAGGGAGCTTTAGCTTTACTAACTTTAACTGTTTTTATAGGTGCATGAATATTGAATAAATATAAAAGGTTTTACCTAAGAAATTGGACTTTGTTATCTATATTACATATATACACAAGGTCAGACCAGTGAAAAGATTAAATCGAAATGTCTGAAATCCCTAAAAGTAATCATTTTAGAAGGTAATTTTGGTATCATAAAAGAAATTTTACAGTAAGAAAGGCTGTGATCGCTAAAAAGATAAGTATTGTAAACGCCAAAATTGAATTTAGTGACAAATAAATATATAAACTTACAGAACTACAAAAGTTAAGCAATGTATGATCTTTTTTCAAAAATACAAATTTACACTGCTCAACAAACCTTTTATACTCAATTGTGGTTCGAATCTCAATGGTAGTATGTTGAAAATTGTTGGTGCCATGATTGCAGTAAATCTTTGGTTGGATCATATCTTCTAAATGGTTAAATGATCATGTTATTAAGATTGTCTTGTTTGGTACTTAGTGTAGATTAATATAATTTTTGTTTTTAGATTTAAAGACAATACAGTTGTTAAAGTAGTAGACAACTAATATTTAGGATATCTTGATTATATAATAGGCTAGTTGTAAAAAGCCTGTCTTTAAAAAATATTACAAGCAAAATATAGTTTTGGATAACATTGTCATAGAACCCTCCCATGCAATGATACTATATTTTAGGAGAGATTCTACTAAAGATTTATAAATTTGTATAAGTAGTTTTTTAGAAAAGATTTTGCACATAGTATAAAATTTTAGTAGTATAAGTGCCTAATTTTGTTTGTCAGATCTTGAATGTGATTATTCCATTTTATATTTTAATCGAGTTTAATACCTAAGTATTTTATTGTGTTAGTTTCTTTAATAGCAATATCAGATTCGTTCATTTTGATAAAGTTATAACTAGGTCTATTTGCATTGTTCATAGAAAAATCAATGTAAAATGTTTTGTGGTCATTCAGGATTAATTTATTAAAGTCAAGCCAGTGTTTAACTGTTTCAAAACCTGCAACTACTTTATCTTTAACAATATCCCAGGTTTTTCCTTTAAAACGTAACACTGTGTAATCTGCATAAGAACATAATACCCTTAACACCATATTGTTCAAAAACCTTAATGAGCTGTCTGTGAGGTACTTTACAAAATCAAAAAAAATTGCAATTGTCTTCTCATTATTGTCAAGTTCATTTTTAATGTTATAGTCGCGTCAAAGTAGGACTAAAAACGCAGAAACTTCAAACTTTGGTCGGAAAGGTCCGATTGGGCTATTTTTTTTCTGCAAAATGTTCATTGAGACATGAGATTCAAAGTTCACCAAAATCTAAATGCCGCTCGGCCTCCCTCCCGCCCCAAATTGGGGGGAATTCTCGGCTTTTTTCAACAAGCCACATACTTTCTAAAACTGCAGTCCCAAGCGGGGCAAATGTTCCACTCGGGGGGGTTTAAAGTGCCCTGAATCCATTATTTGGGTTAGGTCGCCTTTGCGACCTTCCCAGGGGTGTGTGACAGGGCGTCTGGGGGTCCAAAATATGAGATGTCCGTGGAAATGTGTTTGGGCTGCCAAGTTACGTCAAGGGGGTTTAGAAGGGCGGAGATCTCAATTTCATCGAGAATTAGCCTTTTCAAGCCATCAGAGCCGTATACACAGGGGCCCATGGTGTCTCAAATTTCAAGATTACGCGGGATTGAATTTTAGGACACAGAATTGGTACGCGATAGTGTTATAAAACTACAAACTCTATATTGGGCAGCCTGTCATCCTGTGACCCAACCAGGGGTGTCCGAAAAGGGTGCCGGGGCCCAAAATATGAGATTTGATTTTATTTGATATCAACATGTAAAATTGATATAATTCCGCCAGCGAGTGTACTCCTTGACCTTTTTGAGTCTCTGACGAACCCAGGTATGAGCGATAGGGGTTCCAATTGGTCCCAAATTTAAATTCTCGTAAAATTCCATTTTCTCTACAAAGTTATTAGGATGAGGGTTTGTAAGAGTGTAATTTTATGTTGCCCTGGCTTGCAAGCAGGCAGCTCCAGAGCTCCACGAACGAGGGTGCTGAGGGGGTAAAACTATCAAGTTTCCCCTGGGACTCGATTTAATTTGATTTTATTATATAAAATTCATATAATTGCGCTGACCAGGCAGCTAACCAATGGTTTATTCGATGATTTGTTGGAAGAAGCTGAACAAGAAGATAGAAGAACACAACACGATTGAATACGAATTTGTTGTAGAAAAAAGAAAAAATTATATTATTCTGTAAGAATTGTTTTGTTGAAATGTCAAATTTTTCTATCAAACCAGGCTACATTAAATATTCATGAAAAAATCTAATTCCATTTTAAGTTGAAGTATTTCTTTTTCAATTCCATATCCACCGCAACCGTTTAACCAGCCTCAAAAGGTTAGCTCCCCGGGCAGGTGAGTTATATCAATTTTATGTAATGAAATCTAATCGAATCGTCCGAGGTGAACATGATAGTTTTGGCCCCTCAGGACGCTTGTTCGTGCAGCCCTGGGGCTACATGCTTGCAACATAAAATAACACCCTTAAAAACCCTCATTATGCCGTCATCAACTTTATATGAAAAAATTGAATTTTACGAGAATTTAAATTTGGGCCCCCCCTATCAGCCATATCTAGGTTCGTCAGAGACTCAAAAAGACCAAGAAGTATAATCGGTGGAGAAATTATATCAATTTTACATTTTGATATCAAAAAAAATCAAATCTCATATTTTCGGCCCAGCGCCCTGTTTGGACACTCCTGGTTGGGTCACAGGATGACAGGCTGCCCAAATTTAGATTTGTTTGTTTTATAACACTAGCGCGTACCAATTCTGTGTCCTGAAATTCAATCCCGCGTGATCATGATATTTGAGACCCCATGGGCCCCTTTTTATACGACCCTGAGGGCTTGAAAAGGCTTAATTCTCGATGACATTGGGATCTCCGCCCTTCTAAACTCCCCTAGCGCAATTTGGGAGCCCAAATATATTTCCACGGACATCTAGTATATTGGACCCCCAGTGGCCCTGTCATCCACCCCTGGGAAGGTCGCAAAGGCGACCTGACCCAAATAATGGATTCGGGATACTTTAAAACCCCCGAGTGCAACATTTACCCCGCTGAGGACTGCAATTTTATGAAGTATGCGCCTTTTGTTGAAAAAAGCCGAGAATTCCCCCCAACTGGGGTGAATTTGGGGGGAGGGAGGCCGAGCGGCATCTAGATTTTAGTGAACTTTGAATCTCATGTCTCAATGAACATTCTGCAAAAAAAATTAGCCCGATTGGACCTTTCCGGCCAAAGGTCGAAGTGAAAACCTACTTTAACGCGACTATTATTTATTAGTTTGTACATGGCATTATTAGTAATAATTCCAGGTATATATCCAAATTGATTTTTATTTAATATGCAGAAGTAATAAATATTTTTTAAATAATTTTCAAAAATTTTAACAAAATTTAGAAAAATGAATCAATAATTTGTAATATTGGCTTTGTTACTTTTTTGAAATTGAGGTGACTAAATATTTTAAAATATGCAGGTACTATACCTTCCAGTTAAAAAAATTCTCTTTATTATGTAGACTAAAGGATTTAAGAGAAATTTGTGATATTTTTTTATTAGCCTTGATGTAATGCCATCATAGCCTGGTGCGCTGTTATTTTTTAGGCTGTTAATGTGCAAAATTATTTTTTTATTGAAAATAGGTTTTAAAGCCTTGGAGTACGGTCATGGCACTACTTCTGGCCACTGCCCTACTAATGGTCACTTCTTGCTTTAAGATCTAAAAATAAACGTTTAGCTACAATATAAACAAAAATGCTGGTTAAAGGAGGTAAAAGAGCATGTGCTAACATGATTAGGCAGGTTTGCAACAAATAAACCAAGTCCATTGGAAATCAGTAAAATAGTTAGTATGTGTAATACATGCAAGCATTACTTGTTGTTTTGACTAAGAATTTGTCTGTAAACAATGTAAACATCAGAACAAAAATCAGATTTATTAGGATATTTTTGAACATTTGCCATTCCAGTGGTAACTAGATGTTAATACAAATGTATTTTGTTTTCAACATCATATATTTTTTTTAAATAAAAATAAATATCTGGGTGGCCATTAGTAATGACTAAAAATTAAGAATTGGTTAGTTATGGTCATATGAGTGGTCAAAAGTAAAATCTCTTATGGCCACTGCAGTTATATGGGTTAAGGGGTAAGGTAGCAATTGAGTTTTTTAACCAAGAAGATAAAATATCACTGGCATCTGACAGCAGTGGCCGTTTCTCGTATATAAAACCAGCAGTGATTATGCAGTTAGGAAAAACATTAAAACCGGGCGACTTTATACTTGTACAATTTAGTACCTGTGATAAAAGAAGATCGACCGTGTATAAATATGTTGCAATTGTACATCAAACTATGAAAAGTGAAATAGAAATCCAGTGCTTAAAAAGCACAAACAAACAAAAAACTACCCTTAAATATACTGCTCTCCTGAGCCAAAAAGCGGTATCTCAGTTGAACCGAGTTTCGAGAAATTACATATTTTATAAAAGTTATCTTACTGTTATCTTGAGTTGAAAAAAGACATTAAGTACCGCTGGATTATTGTAATTTATTATTTCTTGTTTTTGAATATTAATTTTAAAATTCTTGAGTCATAAATGGATATGCAATCATTTAGATTAGTAATAATGGCATACGCCTAAGCCTTTTAGTAAATACAAGTGAAGTGGAGATATGTAAACGTATCTTAGTTTTTTTTTATGTTTTAATTTGATATTTTGCTATTTTTTCTAGTTCAACTGATGCAGTATTTTTCAAGATATCCGATTCGTTAAAAAACAAAAAACTCGCTTTGTTTTTTGAAATACCGCTTTTTGGCTTAGGAAGGCAGTATATGGAAATAAGATTTCTACTGTT
>OV651823.1:42578303-42600803 GCA_927349885.1 Psylliodes chrysocephalus | reverse complement strand
CAAAATATTTTGACAGTTCTTGACAAAACGCAAAATGTTTGATACTGCGATAGCAATATTTCAGTACCTACCTTCCACTCCTCCTAAACTCAAGAGAGTTGTAAATTCGGCGATTTCCGTTTTAATACCCGAAAATAAGAAGCAAATTTCCAACTTAATTTCTAGCGATATAGTATCTGGTTTGAATGTAGGCAATAAGCATTATTCAGAAACACTAGATGTAGTTGCTTCAACTTCTGGAGTAAATATAAGTAATAATACAAACTGTACAATTAATGTTAATATTCATCCTAAATAATATAAGTACTTATGTATTTGTTGGTATTCAATAAAAAATAATCCTTGTCTTTGTAATATTTTAGAAATGTCAAATTTGGAAGTGATATTCAAATAGGGGAAGTGACGTTTGGTTTCGCAGCCGTTGCTATGGGTAACGGCCGCGAAATTAAATTTCGCGGACTGTGCTGAGAACGCGAAATACTGACTTCGCGTGCGATTGCACGAAAAGTAATTTTTTTAAAAAATTAAAATTTTGGAAAAATATATTAAGCAATAATATCTAGAATATGCATATATTTTAAAATTTTAATTCCTTCCAGTTTCCGAGAAAAAAATCAAAGGGCTTTAAATTTCTAAATATCATAATGAAAATAAATGCATTCCTCAACAGCACTATTCTTAATATAATCCCTAAATTTAAGCTCTTAATCTCTTGTAAATGATTTTTTAAAATTCGCCGAAATTAGTGGCTAAAACGCCTCGTTAAGTGCTATTTTCTGGTGTAAACTAGTGTAAATCGTTGCAAGAAACGAATGATGACTCATAGTGTACGAATGATAGTTACAGACGCGTTACCAGAATCTGTTGAACATTTCTATTCTATGGCTACCTAACTTTAAAAAGCATAGGAATATTATAAAATTGATTATTTGGTACTAATTGAAATTTTGTAATACTGAATAATATTGTTTCAATTGTAAAAGTAGGGGAAATATGTACAAAATGACATATACGGGTAAAACGACATAGCATTTAAATTTTCGCGGCTAATACGTTTATAGTACATACACTCACTATTGAAGGCGTGCTAGGTAACCTAGGACATGCTGCCGAAAATTTAGTATGCTCCATACATCGTTACGAGCAGGTCGACGTACCACGTGATTATGAAGATTAGAGATAAGGATGCGAATCGGCTTTGGTCAAATTTAAAATTTCCGTCCCTATTTTTATGGAAACTACTGTAGTTGGCGGGTGGCAAAATAATTACGTCTCTTTTCTATGCAAGTCAGTGGGAATTAAAGTGATTTTTGTAGTGAAAAGAATAAAAATAAGCTGAAATAAAGAACCTGACTACAAGTAAGAATGAGTAACAAAAAACGACAAAGCAGGGTTTGCTTCGTTGCGGGTTGAAAAACGGGATATAAATCCGATATAAAATTAAAGAAAACACAAGGAGATAAAAATCCAAGTCTTTTTAAAGCTCCTAGTGTAAGTAAAATAATGCATTTATTTCTAAATAATATATATTTATTGTAAAATAGTCACAACCCGTATCTTACGGAGTGTAGTTTATTTAATTACAAATTTCTATAATAAAAAATAATAAATTCATAAATCCTGACTTACAAACAACAATAATTACACATTAAATTTAACTTACTAGAAAAGAAAATTTGCATTTTTGATGTTATATGAAGAGTTACTACTGTTATTTTTCTTTATTGAACTCCAATTTAGTCATTTCAAATATTTTTTATAGGATCCTAAACGTTTGGAACAATGGCAGCATGTGATTCCTAGAGCTGATAAAGTACTGTCTAGTTATGATTATGTTTGTGAGCTACACTTTTTAGAAGATATTTTAAAATTTGATGAGATTATTTTAAATAATGGTACTGTTAACAAAATAAAAAGGGAAAGGCCGAGATTAAAGAACGAAGCAATACCATGTATATTCCCAAATCTCCTGTCATAAAAAAAGGAAGAAAATACTAGAACCTATTGCTGAAGAAATTATTCACCAGAGTAGATAATCTATGCCATTTTTACGCCACTGATAAGAGAGATAAGGAAGATAAGAAAGATAAGGATCCCACGTGCCAAGGTCAAGGCCAAGGCTACGGTCAAGGTCAAGGATTTATTTTTTAGAACCAGACACATGATCATCCACACCCCCCCGTCCCTCCCCTTCCCCCAAGTGCCACACCTAATCTCAACACACACACCCCTGACATGCATCACCCACACTAATCTCCCCAAGGCCGTCACACATACACCCACGCACCACCCACGCGGAGGGTTCGATCATACATATCTACTTTCGAAATACCCACCTTGAATTTCAAGGTCAAGGACATTTTTAAAATCAATATCAAAGATTTATTTTTAGAATTTATTATTTAAAAATTCTAAATACGATTGGAAAGGTTCGAATCCTCCACCTGACATTTTTTATATAAGTTTATATATTTTCGGAATCTATTTTTAATAATTATTATGAATAAGGTTCGAATTTCCCACCTCACATTTTTATATAATATAAATAATTATGTAGGAACATAAACTTAGTTTCTCACATATTCATCTAATTGCGAGATAATTTTTTGACCTCAAAATATTAAACTTCTGGAATTCTAATAATAAATGTTCGAAACACAACTAAATAGTATCTATGGAATAGAAATCAAAATAAAATATTTTATTTTAGTCAACTTAAAGAAAAGTAAATACTATTATTAGACAGAACCACGGTTGTTGATCAGAATTACTCCAAAGGGTAAAATGCAATTTTTTTATAGACATTTAGAATTAAAAAGAAGTATTTTCGCTCTACCTTAATAATCAAGTTTCTATTCTTATTCAATATAAAAAAACTAATCTAAGAATTCATCCTGTTTTTAAGATAATTCGGCTTTTCATGTTATTTTTAAAAATATATTTAATTATCTTTGAACGTATCAAAATCCAAGCGATAGTATGGATCAAATCTTATGTTTTTATCAGTATGTTTTTCTTATTATGCAAGAGTTTAGAATCAAAAATGCAGGACCATGCAATCTTGGACTGCATCCTGTTTTTTAGGATATTTATAAAATTCTCTGATAATTTTTTTGTATTAAACTGCGGAGCAATTTATTTTATTTTTAGTTACTATTGAACTTTTAAAGTTTTCTAAAAAAAAAATAATGGTTAAATCTGAAGTAAAAATTCTTTCCGACATTAAAATTACAAACCAACTAAATTCAAACATTAAAAAAAAAAATAAGTGTAAATTAAATAAAGTTGCAGTATCACCGTTGGATGTTTCAAACAAAGTAAGTATTTTAGTCTCTATCTTCTTAAGAAAATTAGTATAATTTGCAGCAGTGTATGTTAATTCTAAAAAAATATTAATTTGAGTGCAGATAGTATAAAAAAAAATCTCAGAACGATACACAATTTTATAATTTTGAATTTACTTTTTTGCTTCTATTAGAATATTTAATCATATAACAATAATAATTTTTTGGATTCCTAATACCTATACATTTAATAATTTTTCTTTCAGAAAAGAGATATGCTAGATATATTTGATTTGACAGCGGCAGACGATTTTGATGAGATGATGAGATCCATGAATTTTTCGTCAAACGTTATATTCGTAAGTCGATATTGATATTGTTTTTTCTTTGAATATAATCAAATGTTATTTTTCGATAGGAAAATAGTCTAGAACAAAATCAACTAGTACTACAACAACAACAACAACAACAACAACAACAACAACAACAACAACAACAACAACAACAACAACAACAACAACAACAACAACAACAACAACAACAACAACAACAACAACAACAACAACAACAACAGCACTTACAACAACAACAGCAGATAGAACAACAACAGCAGATAGAACAACAACAGCAGATAGAACAACAACAACAGGAGATAGAACAACAACTACAATTACATCAACATATACAACAACAACCCAAAGAACAACAGAAGCAGTTACCCCAACTCCTTGTAAGTTGATGTTAATATTTGTTTTGTAAAATCAATTGAAAATTCTTATTACTTTGGAATATTCCTTTTATTTTAGCCTATTTTGCCGGAATTAGTAGAGGCGAATTCAATAGAAAAGAAGGAATTTGGGGACACTTTAAAAAAACTCAAAGAGAAAATAAATAGATTCAAGCAAATAAAGGAAGAGTGTTATTTAATTAGTGAGAAAGTTGCTTCTTATCAAGAAGAAAACTCCTCACTAATGATAGATTTGGAAAAAATGAAGACAAAAATAGCGAATAATAATTTAAAAATTAGTAATTATATTGAAAAATATTTAGAAATAAAAAAGAATATTTAACTGTTGTTTTTCTAACTAGTCCCAAGAAAAAAAAAATGAATACCCTTAATTATAATAATAGTTCTATTAATATAAAGCGATATACTTCCTAATCATATTATCAATAGAAAAACATTCTGATAGTAAGTGAATATACTGATAAGGTTTGCTTAACCATACAAATAAATTTTTTCTTTAAAAAATCCTAACTCTGAAAATAATGAAAATTAAGAACTGGTTTATAAAAGAAAAATACTTGTAATAGCTTTAACTACAGATAAAAAAATTAAAAAATATAGTTTTTGAAAAAATTTTTTTTTGCAAAAAAAAAATCAGTTTAATTTTTTTCTTTAAAAAATCATAAATCGGAAGATATTGAAAATTAAGAACTGGTTTGTAAAAGAAAAATACTTGTAATAGCAATAACTGAATACTGAATTAAGATATTTTTCCAAATATCTTCATCCTCCATTTGAGCTTCGGATACTATAGCATACAAGGATGGTTCATTCAAGGGACCGACATAATTACAAGATGCCTGCGGAGTTTCTGAGTGGGGACTATTATGCTCAGACATTTCTGAAGATGCGTTATTATTTGTCTTTGTAGGATCAGGATCTTGTGTGGTTTGAGGGGGTAAAAGGCGGTCTAGATCAAAGCTTTCAACAAATTCATTGTCTGGATTTCGGGAAAGATAATCAGGTAACTGGTTAAGCTTTCCGGGGCAGTGATGGATGGTATATGAAAATTCCTGCAATAAGAGGGACCAACGAGTCAGTTTGGCTTTGGAATCGATATTTTTATTAAGCCAAAGCAGAGCGCGGCTATCAGTAATAAGTTTAAAATGATTATCCTCTAAATAGGCTCGATACCGTTTAATAGCCCAAATTATCGCTAAACATTCAAGTTCATTAATATGATACTTTTGTTCGGTTCTATTAAGGCGGGCACTAGCACATGAAATTATTCGCTTTTCTCCGTTGATCCCTTCTTGATAGAGAGCCGCTGCTATTCCTATCATGCTACTGTCGGTTTGTAAAACAAAAGGCAATAGTGGATCAGGCCTATGCAAGGAAAGTGGTTTACTACCTTCACATTTCACTTTGTCAAACGCGTTCTGTTGTTCTTCTCCCCACTGCCATTTTTGCTTTGGGGACAATAATTCAGTAAGGGGAGCTACAATTTCCGAAAGTCGGGGAATATATTCGCGAAGCCAATTCAATACACCGAGGAAGGATTGGATGTCTCTTTTATTCTTTGGTTGTGGAAAATGTTGTAGTTGTTCCAAGTGTTTAATCTGTGGCATATTTAGTTCACCTTGAACATTATGGCCTAAATATGTTAATGAACTAGTACCGAAATGACATTTTTTTATTGAACAATGTAAACCATGTAGTTCAAGTCGTTCTAGGACTAAACGGAGATGTTTTAAATGTTCTGTGTACGAGTCTGAATATATGATTATGTCGTCTAAATATACCATAGTGAATTTGTGTAGATAACCGGAAAGAACCTCTTGCGTCATTAACTGCTGAAAAGTGTTAGGAGCGTTTTTAAGGCCAAAGGCCATGACAGTGAACTGAAAATGAGCTCCATCTGGGGTCGAAAATGCTGATAAATATTTAGCTCGGTCTGTAAGAGCAACTTGCCAATAACCGCTTTTTAAATCTAATGTAGAAAATACTTTAGCGGAACCCAATTCTTTAAGGGTATCTGGAATTTTGGGTAAGGTTGAACTTTCGGATTCGGTAATCTCATTAAGCCGCCTGAAATCGACGCAAAACCTAGGCTTTTTATTAGGAGTTTCTATTATTAAGGGCGGGAAAGAGTAAGGAGAGACGGAAGGTTCGATAACTCCAGCTGCAAGCATTTCAGTTACCTGTTCATTCAAAATTTGTTTTTTTCGGTCATTCATCGAGTATGGCTTGATATTAACAATTTTGTCTGAACTAAGTCTAATGTCATGTTTTACTGTTCGAGTAATTGGCTGTCTTAAAGTATCAATAAATACATCTTGAAATTGAACCAACATTTTTTTAAAATCTAACTTATAATCGGGGTCTACATGATCGAGCGCAAAAGTAATATTTTGAGGTAGTTGTTGGTCGGATTTTTGTAAGTAATAAATAGTCCGTCTCTGTTCTGTGCCAAAATAAATACACTTTCTAGTAGTATCAATAACAGCTAGTTGTTGCTCAAACCAGGGAAAGCCTAGAATAACATCTTCAGGAAGACTGTCTACTACTAAAAATGTAGTTGTCAATTTTACGTCTAATATGGTATAATCGAGATTAAAGTATCCTTTAGTGCTAATAGGTACCTTTCCACATCCGAATACAATATCTTTTTCAAAGCTGGGAATTGAAGAATAAAAAAACTTGGAATGTATCAAATTTATTGCACTACCTGAATCGATTAAAGCGTGTAAGTTTGTGTGTGAATCTGTATGTGAAAATTTAAAAGATGTTTTGATACGGGGTAGCGATACATTTTCTGCGTAAACTGAATTTATGAAAGGGGCGCTAGGTTCGCAGTATTCCGTGCGTCCCTGTTCGAGTTTTCCGGATTTTGTCTAGATTGCTCAACTGGTCGAACGTTTTGTCTTGTATTAGTAAATTGTCTGGAGGGGTTCCTCGGACATTCTCTGTGAAAATGCCACTCTGCACAGTACCGGCATGGAGTTTGAGGTCTATTCACATTCGGTTGGTTGTTATTAACTGTTGGAGTTCTGGATGTAGAAGAAAGATCCTTTTCAATTAATGAAGCGATTTGTATCATATGGTCTAGGTTAAAAAAATTATGCGTACGCAAATGAGCACGAATCTGGGGGCTGATTTGTTCTAATAAAATCGGAATTAGGTTGTTTTCGTCTAAGCCCCGATTCAATCTGTGAAAAAGATTACGTTTTCGCGAAATGAATATAGCGACGTCTTCTGATTTTTGTTTTTGGCCGTATAATGCTGTTACCACTTGTGAGTGAATGAAAGGACTATTAAAGTGTTGCAAAAATTTGCTTCGAAACATTTCCCAACCTTCGGAAAGTGCTCGATACGGAGCATACCAAGTTAAAGCTCCTGATTTAAGCTGACCTACAGCGATTCGCACTTGTCGGTTGTGTGGGATGTTGAACCTTTTAAAATAATTTTCTAATTCTTGTAAAAAAAATAGAGGGTCCTCAGTTTCTAAACCACTAAAGGTTATTTCTAAAGGCACTTCGTTGCTACTTGTAATTTTGTTTGCTATTATTTGTATAGCTGATAAAAATGCGTCTGCTAAATCAGGTTTTTGTGTTTTGTGTATATTTAATCCTGGCACATCTCTACAAGTATTTATTTCCAGTTCAGTATTCATCAAAAAAGGATTGTTTGTTGAATGAAGAGGAGGATTGTTTGTTGAATGAAACGGATTTGTTTGGGAAATTGCATCCATTGTTTCAAACGAGTCAAAAAATTCATCGTTCGGATCACAGTTATCCATTTTTTTTTTATATTAATTAAAAATAAACGTACGCCTATGGAGTTAAAATTGTAGAGTGTGCGTCGACCTTGAAAATTTTTTTTTTTTCAAACGCCAATACACCGAGTCCGCGAAGCAGCGGAGAATGGAAGAATGAATTAGGGTTATTTAAATTAACAGCAAAATTTTAACCTATCTTGAATTAGTTACGTTTACAATGTATTATTATAATACCTATGTAATATTCCCTTTTTATATATATATGAATTGATTTTATTAGTTTAAAATTGCCTAAGAAAATTAGATTAAGCTGATTAAGGGTTCGTGTAAACAGCCACTGTTTACAAAGCCAGACGTATGGGCGCCATGATATAGTTATCAGTTTTTTACGTGGATAGGAAGTGGACAGGAAGTGGATTAGGGACTACAAAAAACAACAAACTTAAATGAACATAAACATAAATTTTACTCACCTTTTAATACAAAACAACTTGAGCGGCACGAGAAGAGAGCTGCCTGAGATGTTGCTTCTTTCAAGGTTCGCACAGAAGAGGGGGCCGGGAAGCATCATCCGTTTCAGCTCGCATCTCGTGCGCTCGGAGTTGCCTAATTATCAGGCAGCGATTTCTAAGTAACATGACAATTTGAATTATCTTTAACAGGGTCATGACCTAAAAATGAGTAGGTAGTTTATTGATACAATTTTGTTCAGTAAAGGTCAAGGCCGGGATCAAAGAAAGACGAAGGCCAAGGTCAATGTCAAGGTCAATAGTATACTAAAAAGATTTACAGATTTGATATAAGATCAAGGTTAGGTTCAAGGATAATTTTAAGTTTAAAGTCAAGGTTAAATTTAAGGTCAAGGTTAGGTTTAAGGTCAAGGTCAAAGTTTATTTAAATATCAATATGAATGCTTATCAGTTTTTGTGTAGGCGATATTAACATATAAATATCAAACAGATTGGTGTAATATGTTCAGTTAATAAATAGCTCCTGAAAATACTTTGCATTTGAATATACATATAAATCAATTTTTATCAAAAGTGTATATATCTTCAGATTATTTATACAAAAAAGGTATTTTTTTTAGTAATAATATATAAATATATATATTTTTAAATTGATTAATTTTAGAAAAAATGGATATGTCGAAAATAAATAAATATCTTCTTATAGAAGGAGAACCTAAACCTATAATAAAATTAAAAGAGTTGACCAAGGACGTTCCTTACAAAATTAGTTCTGCAGAAATAGTTTCTTCAAGATACGGAGATACAATTCGATTGGTCATAGAAGGGGATAAAACTGTATTTTTACCTCAAAGGTCAATCCAAGTTTTAAAACAGCATATTACTGAACTAGGAAACGGCAAATGTATAATTTTTACTGGAGAAAAAGATACTGGCAAAGGAAATCCTGCAGTTTTATTTAAAATTGTTAATTGTTAAGGTAAGTTTTAAAATTTTATTAAAATGTCAGAAAAACTACATAATGATATTAGTACATTAATTACAAAGTTTTATTATAAATATCCAAACTTTACTCTTCAAGAAAAAGAATTATGGTGCAAACATGTGAAAATAGCCATTAATTTATGTTTAGAAGCTATTCGAACAAATAATTTTTCTGTAGGTAATGCGAGAATGTGGCAAACACATTTAAGTCATTTAAAGGTTATTAAATTAAAATTAAGTGGAGCTGGTTTAAGTAATCAATTATTTGATAGAGTAAAATGGGAAGATGTTGAATCTATATTTCAAAATAGAATTAAAACTGGATTAATAATAAATTTAAAACATAAGGATTTATCCAAATTTTTAAATGATGCAAATCAATTGTTTCAAAATGAAATTAAAAAAAAATAATTGTTTCTAATATAGTTAAAGTTAATTCAACTTTCTGTGGAGAATTCGTAAAGAAATCAAGTAATGATGAGGAAATAAACGATTTTAAATATTTTCATACTAAAAGTGCTTCCATTGATTCAACAACAGACTTAAAAACCTGGTTTGCAGTACATATAAAAGATTATAAATTAAAAAAACCAAAAAAGGTTGACAGCTGTGTGCACGTAGTTTAGATTCAAAAAGGAAAAACTTGTATTTCGTGCAAAACTTTTTTATTAATGCAAAGCGCTTTCGGCTTATTTGCCATCATCAGTGCTCATCTACAAAAATTGTGGATGTAAACTTACAATTTAAAAAGATTTAAAAAATTTATAAAATCTGAATTAGACTTTTAAGTCAAAAGTTAAAATAGTATATATACAATTGTTTGAACGAATTAAAAATTACAAGAAACAGACAAAGTGACAAAAAACCTGGTATTGGGAATAGTGAGTGTGGGATAAGCCCCTACAAATCAAATCTGATCTCCAAAAGCAAGTTAGCTTGTGTGGAATTAAGGAATCATGCCACCCTCACTATTCACAAAATTGAAAAAAGGTTAACAAATTAATTAAAATTTAAAGAAATTTACAATTAGAGGGTGACTGTGGAATATATATTTAAATTTGAATCTATAATGCAATATTTGATATGAAGAAAGTAAAACGCAGAAGGCCAAAGTAAAAAAAAAACTGAAGGTTTTTTTATATGTTTTATATACATTATAATTATGAAAAAGTCTACCTACTGTCCACAACGTATCCAACAAGTTCCTGGTCATCCTCACTCCCAAAATTATAAATTTCGGGATGTTTACACCTTGCTAAATCATAATTTTATTAATATTAATATTTTCAAATTTAAATTTATCTCATTTTGGTTCAAGTTGTTTAACCGTTTCCACATAACAGTGGTGACAAGCGACACTTGAAGACTTTGACTTGTCAAATGTCAACAGAAGGAGGTGCGTTCACCTCAGTGTGGAACATGTTTCTCCGAGTGTGATTCGAGTGATTGGAGGTTGACGGAGATCAAAATTTGTTATTGAATTTAAAGATTTAATTTATTGTTATTTAAATTTAAATAAATGTTTAATATGAAAGATATTATTATTTTGATGTCAGGACAAAACAAAAATGTCACTCGCGTGATTCAGATGTGTCAACCCGGGCTCTGCAGAACATTCTTTCAGAGAACCCAAGATGGCACAACTGAACCCGCGGTCCCTAAAGGTGAATCTGATGTTTAGTCCTAAAAATTACTAAATCACTCAACAAACGTACTCATGGTTAAGAGAGACAAAATAGAGAACAAAAAAGTTTTAAACAGACAAACAAACAAAATTTGTTATTGAATTTAAAGATTTAATTTATTGTTAGTTAAATTTAGATAAATGTTTAATATAAAAGATATTATTATTTTGATGTCAAGACAAAACAAAAATGTCACTCGCGTGATTCAGATGTGTCAGCCCGGGCTCTGCAGAACATTCTTTCAGAGAACCCAAGATGGCACAACTGAACCCGCGGTCCCTGAAGGTGAATCTGATGTTTAGTCCTAAAAATTACTAAATCACTCAACAAGCGTACTCATGGTTAAAAGAGACAAAATAGAGAACAAAAAAGTTTTAAACAAAGGAGTACCATGGTCCCAAAGGTAGGCTCTGATGGGTGAAATCGAGTTTAGGAGGGGGTGGCTCTCGAAGGCTTGTGATGGGTGACTCGGACCTACATCATCATAGAGGGTTAACTGAGTTGTCTATGGAGTGGTATGAAATTTCTGTTAAGGTTCACTTGAGTGTTGAGACAGAGTATATTGTTGTCTCTTTCGAGAGTAATTTCAACATCTTCATGAAAATCTAATAGATTGAAATTTTTTGTGTTTAAGTTAACTAATAATTTGGAGTTTTTTGTTGGGCTGAAATTATGTTGATTGAACCTTAAGTGATGTCCGAATGCAGATGTGTCCGGCTTCTTGATGTGCTCGCCTATCCGGACTCCCAGAGATCTACAAGTTCTGCCGATATAACTGGCATCGCAATCGCTGCATTGCAACCTGTATACTCCACTCTTATCTAACAAATTCGTTTTGTCTTTTGTGTTGACTAGATGGGAGTCTAGTTTATTAATTGATTTAAAAGATACTTTGATGTTATCTACATTGTTAGCAAAAAGTTTTGAAATGCTCTTAGCTAAGTTATTTTCCCAGAAGGGGATTGATATGTAAAAATTATTAATGTGACTTAAATTGGGGTAGGCTAATTTTTGAATTTTCTTGAACTTAATTTTGGTGATTAGAGATTGAATTATGTCCGGGTCATACCCGTTGTTAAATGCAATTTGTTTAAGTATATTTAATTCTTGAAGATAATTAATTTTATTTAGAGGAATTGAAAGAAGTCTATGAATATAGCAATAGAAAGCAGACATTTTATGTTGGTAGGGGTGATTTGAGGAATAGTGTATCACGTGGTCTGTTTGGGTGGGTTTTCTATATATGCTAAATTCGAATTTGTTACCCTGTCTATAGACAGAAAGGTCCAAAAAGTTCAAACAACATTCTTTTTCGGCTTCCAGAGTGAATTTTATATTAGGATGAATAGTGTTAATTGAGTTTAGAATATTAGAAGCCGTGTTGGCGTTACCATTTATTAAGCAAAAAATGTCATCGACGTATCTGTGGTAGATTAAAATATTTTTATGTTGTGGAATAATGTAACTAGTTTCTAAATGATTCATAAAGATATCAGCGATTAAAGGAGATAGGCCACATCCCATGGCAAGGCCATCCGGTTGTTCGTAGGTGATATTGTTAAAAGTAAAGAAATTTTGTGAAACTTGTGCTTATCACAAAATATTTTAATCTACCACAGATACGTCGATGACATTTTTTGCTTAATAAATGGTAACGCCAACACGGCTTCTAATATTCTAAACTCAATTAACACTATTCATCCTAATATAAAATTCACTCTGGAAGCCGAAAAAGAATGTTGTTTGAACTTTTTGGACCTTTCTGTCTATAGACAGGGTAACAAATTCGAATTTAGCATATATAGAAAACCCACCCAAACAGACCACGTGATACACTATTCCTCAAATCACCCCTACCAACATAAAATGTCTGCTTTCTATTGCTATATTCATAGACTTCTTTCAATTCCTCTAAATAAAATTAATTATCTTCAAGAATTAAATATACTTAAACAAATTGCATTTAACAACGGGTATGACCCGGACATAATTCAATCTCTAATCACCAAAATTAAGTTCAAGAAAATTCAAAAATTAGCCTACCCCAATTTAAGTCACATTAATAATTTTTACATATCAATCCCCTTCTGGGAAAATAACTTAGCTAAGAGCATTTCAAAAATTTTTGCTAACAATGTAGATAACATCAAAGTATCTTTTAAATCAATTAATAAACTAGACTCCCATCTAGTCAACACAAAAGACAAAACGAATTTGTTAGATAAGAGTGGAGTATACAGGTTGCAATGCAGCGATTGCGATGCCAGTTATATCGGCAGAACTTGTAGATCTCTGGGAGTCCGGATAGGCGAGCACATCAAGAAGCCGGACACATCTGCATTCGGACATCACTTAAGGTTCAATCAACATAATTTCAGCCCAACAAAAAACTCCAAATTATTAGTTAACTTAAACACAAAAAATTTCAATCTATTAGATTTTCATGAAGATGTTGAAATTACTCTCGAAAGAGACAACAATATACTCTGTCTCAACACTCAAGTGAACCTTAACAGAAATTTCATACCACTCCATAGACAACTCAGTTAACCCTCTATGATGATGTAGGTCCGAGTCACCCATCACAAGCCTTCGAGAGCCACCCCCTCCTAAACTCGATTTCACCCATCAGAGCCTACCTTTGGGACCATGGTACTCCTTTGTTTAAAACTTTTTTGTTCTCTATTTTGTCTCTTTTAACCATGAGTACGCTTGTTGAGTGATTTAGTAATTTTTAGGACTAAACATCAGATTCACCTTCAGGGACCGCGGGTTCAGTTGTGCCATCTTGGGTTCTCTGAAAGAATGTTCTGCAGAGCCCGGGCTGACACATCTGAATCACGCGAGTGACATTTTTGTTTTGTCTTGACATCAAAATAATAATATCTTTTATATTAAACATTTATCTAAATTTAACTAACAATAAATTAAATCTTTAAATTCAATAACAAATTTTGTTTGTTTGTCTGTTTAAAACTTTTTTGTTCTCTATTTTGTCTCTCTTAACCATGAGTACGTTTGTTGAGTGATTTAGTAATTTTTAGGACTAAACATCAGATTCACCTTTAGGGACCGCGGGTTCAGTTGTGCCATCTTGGGTTCTCTGAAAGAATGTTCTGCAGAGCCCGGGTTGACACATCTGAATCACGCGAGTGACATTTTTGTTTTGTCCTGACATCAAAATAATAATATCTTTCATATTAAACATTTATTTAAATTTAAATAACAATAAATTAAATCTTTAAATTCAATAACAAATTTTGATCTCCGTCAACCTCCAATCACTCGAATCACACTCGGAGAAACATGTTCCACACTGAGGTGAACGCACCTCCTTCTGTTGACATTTGACAAGTCAAAGTCTTCAAGTGTCGCTTGTCACCACTGTCATGTGGAAACGGTTAAACAACTTGAACCAAAATGAGATAAATTTAAATTTGAAAATATTAATATTAATAAAATTATGATTTAGCAAGGTGTAAACATCCCGAAATTTATAATTTTGGGAGTGAGGATGACCAGGAACTTGTTGGATACGTTGTGGACAGTAGGTAGACTTTTTCATAATTATAATGTATATAAAACATATAAAAAAACCTTCAGTTTTTTTTTTACTTTGGCCTTCTGCGTTTTACTTTCTTCATATCAAATATTGCATTATAGATTCAAATTTAAATATATATTCCACAGTCACCCTCTAATTGTAAATTTCTTTAAATTTTAATTAATTTGTTAACCTTTTTTCAATTTTGTGAATAGTGAGGGTGGCATGATTCCTTAATTCCACACAAGCTAACTTGCTTTTGGAGATCAGATTTGATTTGTAGGGGCTTATCCCACACTCACTATTCCCAATACCAGGTTTTTTGTCACTTTGTCTGTTTCTTGTAATTTTTAATTCGTTCAAACAATTGTATATATACTATTTTAACTTTTGACTTAAAAGTCTAATTCAGATTTTATAAATTTTTTAAATCTTTTTAAATTGTAAGTTTACATCCACAATTTTTGTAGATGAGCACTGATGATGGCAAATAAGCCGAAAGCGCTTTGCATTAATAAAAAAGTTTTGCACGAAATACAAGTTTTTCCTTTTTGAAAAGATTATATTTTAAATAAATTATCTGAATTTCAAGAACGCGATTCATCATGGGCACTAAGTAGAATTATATCACTTGAAATAAATATTAATAAATATGAAATAGGAAACGGTTCATCTTTCATTAGATTACCTAATCAAATTATATTTAAAAGAGCATGTATAAATATAAATAATAATGATGAGGCATGTTTTTATTGGAGCATTGTTAGCGCGTTGTATCCAACAAATTATCACAGTGAACGTTTATCTTCATATCCGCATTATACTCAAGTTTTAAATTTACAAGGTTTAGATATTCCAATACAGTTTAATAAAATTTCACTATTTGAAAAATTAAATCAATTATCTGTGAATGTTTATGGGTTAGAATTAGTAGGAAAAAATTATAATGTCGTTCCATTAAGACTTACAAAAAACAAATTAGAAAAACATATAAATTTACTTTTGATTCAAAATACTTATTTTCCAAAACTAAATGATTATGATGCACCCGATCCAAATGATAATGAACAAATTAATATACGATATCACTATTGTTGGATAAAAAATTTATCTAGACTGATAAATTATCAACTAAATAAAAATGGCCATAAAAAATTTATTTGCGATAGATGTTTAAATTACTTTTTTAATGAAAATAGACTTAAAGATCATTCAATTCTATGTCAAAAACTTAATGATTATAAAATAACGTTTCCAAAAGAAAAAGTAGTTAAATTTAAAAATTTTATAAATAAACAAAAAACACCTTTTATAGTTTATGCTGATTTTGAATCAATGTTATTACCAATTAATGATAAAATAAATATTAAAACAACTAAATATCAAAAACATACTGCTTTTAGTTGCGTATATTATCTTAAATGTTATTATGATAATAGTTTATCATATTTTAAAAGTTATCGCGGTATTGATTGTATGGAGTGGTTTGCAAAGGAAATGAATAATATTGCTGAAACAATTCTATCAAAATTTAAAAACATAGTTCCGATGAAACAACTTCCTGACAGAATAAACATAAAATTTTGTCATATTTGTGAAAATAATTTTACACTAAAAGATATTGTGGTTCGTGACAATCATTTTACAGGAGATTTTCGTGGATTTGCTCATGAAGCATGTAATTTAAATTTTAGAAAACAATTTGTTGTACCAGTTGTGTTTCATAATTTAAGTGGCTATGATAGTCATTTTATAATTCGTGATCTTGCTAAATTGGGAAAAATTACTTTGTTACCAATAAACAAAGAAAAATATATTTCATTTACTTTGCACACACCATGTAGCATAAAACTTCGTTTTATAGATTCAATTAGATTTATGAGTGCTTCTCTTGATGAATTAGCATCAACATTAAATACAAAAGATTTAGTTAATTTACATAATGAATTCAATTATTTAAATCCAGATAATTTTCAGTTGCTAACAAAAAAAGGTGTTTTTTGTTATGATTATATAGATACCTGGAATAAACTTGATGAAAAGCAATTACCTTCAAAGAATTATTTTGATAATAAACTCAATGATGAAGAAATTAGTAATGAAAAATATGAACATGCAAAAACAATTTGGGAAAAGTTTAATATTCAAAATTTGGGGGAATATTCTGATTTGTATTTAAAAACAGATGTTCTATTGTTGGCTGATATTTTTGAAAACTTTCGAAATATTGGTTTTAATACGAGTGGTTTAGATCCTGCCTGGTATTATACAGTACCTGGTTATTCATGGGATTGTATGTTGAAATATACAAAATGTGAATTAGAAATTTTACACGATAATGATATGATTCTTTTTATTGAAAATGGAATACGAGGAGGTATAAGTCAATGTAGTTCGCGATATTCAGAAGCGAATAATAAATATATGTCAAATTATGATAAATCAAAACCAGATTCATATTTATTTTATGTAGATGTTAACAATTTATATGGATGGGCTATGTCACAACCACTTCCTTTAGGTAAATTTCAATGGAGTGATCCTAACATTGATGTTACCTCTATCCCTGACGATTCTTCTTTTGGATATATTTTAGAAGTTGATTTAGAGTATCCGGAAGAACTACATGATATTCATAAAGATTTACCTTTTTGTGCAGAACATAGAATACCACAAAATTCAAAATTACCTAAACTTTTAACAACATTTTATTATAAAAAAAATTATATTATTCATTATCGAGCTCTCAAACAAGCGGTAGCTCATGGATTAATTATTAAAAAAATTCATAAAGTTTTAAAATTTAAACAATCTACATGGTTAAAACCATATATTGATCTTAATACATATTTTCGTGCACAGGCAAAAACTAAATTTGAACAAAATCATTTTAAACTTAAAGTAAATTCTATTTATGGTAAAACTATGGAAAATATTAGAAAGCACCGAGTTGTAAAACTAGTTAGACAATGGGAAGGAAGATATGGTGCAAAAAATCTAATAGCAAGTCCTAGGTTTCACAGTAGAACTATCTTTGATATTGATTTAATGGCTATAGAATTACGAAAATCGGAAATAAAATTTAATAAACCTCTTTACATTGGAATGGCTATTTTAGATATCTCAAAAACTTGCATGTATGAATTTCATTATAACTTCATGTTACCTAAATTGGGTGATAACTGTAAAATTATGTATACTGACACAGATAGTTTTATTTATGAAATTAAATGTAATGATTTATATGAAGAAATTATTAAAACTAATATTAATATGTTTGATACTAGTGACTATGCTCCAAATAACATCTATAATGTACCTCTTTGCAATAAAAAAGTTCCAGGTTTAATGAAAGATGAAGCAAACGGAAATATTATAACTCATTTTGTTGGCTTAAGATCTAAAATGTATTCATATAAACTTGATAATAAAAAGATAACAAAAAAAGCAAAAGGAATAAAACATTGTATTATCAAAAACAAAATTTCATTTGAAGATTATGTAGAATGTTTAAATCAAGAAAATAATAAAACTGTTTCACAATGTATAATTCGTTCATATGCACATAATGTTTTTAGCGTCAATCAATCAAAAATTGCACTAAGTTCATTTGATGATAAAAGATATAGAATTAAGAATTCCATTAACACTCTTCCTTGGGGTCATTATAGGCTAAAATCTGACATTTTAATATAGATTTTAAAACTTATATAATATGAAATAATCTGTATGTTATAAATAGTTTGTAAAAAATAATAAAAATGTATATCTAATCAAAATTGTTTAATTAACTACATCCGTCCAAAAAAACATTTAAAAGAATGAAGATAATTATATTTTATATACCTGATTGTTTGCATATAAATCTGCAAGACAAAAGTTTTTGGGAAGAAGAAGCTCTTAATCGAATGAGATTTATAAAACGAATTGAATCTTTAGCAACTTATCTGAATCATGTGTTAAACATAGAACATGGAAATAAAATTTATGAAAAAATACAAAAAGATTTATAATATTGTTTTATTAAAAAAAATTATACAATATTCTATTTTTAAATATTAATAAATATTTTATTCAGCTTATTTATTGTTTTATTAATATTATAAGATAAAATTCCTTATAAAATATATGTACATTATATATTACAAAACAGCAGTTTTATTAATCCATGAGTTATGAGAGCTATCCATTCCAAGCCACTTTACTAATAACTTATTCCCTTTTCTTTGTAAAACCTTTTCCACCAAAAATACATCAGGATATTTAGCTTTTTGTAATTCTTCAGTATAAAAACCTCCTTGAATTTCTTCTTTCTTGCTATCTTCCAGAATATATGTAGTAGGATTTGTAATTTTAACCTTTTTTATTTTAAAAATTTCATTGGTCCAGTTGGGTGTATATCCTTTTTTGAAGACATGTCGATATTTAGAAATTCTTACATAATCTCCAACTTTAAATTTATGTTTCCTTTTATCAACTGTTTTTAAATAGTTGAATGCAGTAATATCTTTTGCATTTCTGACATTAATTTTACTGGGTATTGCTCCAGTAACAGAATGTTTAGTATTATTATATTTATTTACAATTTTAGGAAGAATTTTTAACCAATTATAAGAACCTTGTAAACTAAATTGTTTCCATAATAATGACTTTAAAGTTCTTATCACTCTTTCAGCAATACTTGCTTTCAAATTTGAATATGTACTATAATGCTTAATATTATATTTTTTTAAGAGAATGTTCAAGTCTTTGTTATAGAATTCAGTTCCATTATCAGTTTGCAAATGTTTAGGATGAGGCATTTGTGATAAGATTGTTTTCATTGCTGTTACAATTTCTTTTCCTGTTTTTGTTTTTAGAGGTATGGCCCAAACAAATTTACTAAATGCATTAATAACTACCAAAATATAGTTATAATTATTATTTTCTTTTGAAAATTGTGACATTATAGCTAAATCAGCCTGTATCAAGTCATTTAAACCTTTAACAATAACACGTCGTCTTCGAAAATTTATTCTAGCTGGTTTATGGAGCTCCTCAACTATTTGAGTTTTAGACATTTTACACTATTGAGCACTGCAAGACCAAGTCTATATTCATATTATCAAGAGTTCCTAGCTTAAATTTTAATTTTAGTATTAAGATAATATTTATGTTTATTGAATTAATTGTATCAGCTACATCATATTATTTCCGTTTTTCTTGCCATATGTCTAACGGTTACCCAATAATTATGTGTTATGCTTTAGACATTTTTCACTAAAGGACACTGTATAAGCAATTCAATACAAATAGTTGATGGTGTACCAAGCTTAAATGTCAATACATTACCTTTATTAATGTTTGTATTATGTAATTCATGAAATTTAAATGATTTGTTATTTATTAAAACATCTCCATCGGCTTTGTAATGAGAAACACTTTCGATTTTAGCCGATAAAGGAAACTTAAAACCAGTGCCACCATTATCTAATACATAAAAACTTTTATTTAAACTTGTTTTCTTTTCACCTCTTATTCGAATTAAACATTTAACATGATAATCAAAAGAATCACAAATATAAAATGGTGCATTTAAAAGTGGAGAAGGTGATGACACTATTTCATCAGAACAGGAGGAAGAGGATATAAGATAATGTTGATTGAATTTATTAAGAGGCATGACTTCAAATGATAAAATTTTTTGGTTGCAGAGTCATTTATAAGAATCAGTGTTCTAAAGGACATTGCAAAACCATCTCCAAATATAAGGATAGGCTAGGTTGATTGTGATTGAATTTAAATTCCATAATATCACCTTTATTTAAAATATTTCCATTTATTAAATCTTCAATTTTCGTTGATTGATTTTTATAGTTAACGTAAAGAATATTTGGATCGCATTGAATACGTACTACTTTACCAGTTACTGGTATTTCATAAGTACTTGTACCATTTTCTAAGATATAATGTATATTATTCTTCTTGCCAATAAAAGAGCCTCGAATATAAATTATACATGTACTATAATATTCAGTAGGTTGACAAATGTACAATGGTACAGATTGAGAAGGTGCTCCAACCACTTCTTCAGAACAAGAAGGATTTGAAGTAAGAAAATGTTGATTAAACTTGTTGAGAGGCATGATGTAAACTGTGAAATAAATTTCTTTATCATTGTATTTATGATATTATTCCACCTTCTCGTAATTCTTCTACAATTGAAACAATTTCATTATTATGACCTGTATTTCCTGCTGATTGAGAAGCAATTAGTAACCGTAACCTATCAATTAATTCATTCATCAAAATATTTATAATCAATTTTCTTGGTGTTAAAATTCATTAAAATTCCACCACCACTTTTCTTAACATTTTGACTGCGCAATGTACGTGAGGTAGATTTTTTAGGATCTAAAAGTTTTTTTGGAGATTTAGTTTGTAAACGAGGAAGAGAACTTTGTGGGAGTGAATTGGATCTACTTCTTTGTAAATCTTGACTCATTGAATATAAGTTTGTAACCCGAGGTTTAATTATATCAATAAATTTTTTAGCATTTGAAGTAGATAAACCTTTTTCAGGGTTATAACCTAAATACTGAGCATTTGTTCGTTTAACGATATCTATAAAATTATCAACATCCTCCGGTCTGTATCCAGTAGGAAACTTCTTAAAAAGTAACTCATAGAGACCGGGAGTACCTTTATATTTTAAATCTTGAATTATAATATCACGACCATCAAAATTAATTACAGAATCTCCGAAAGACCATTCTTTAGACTCTGGATCAAAGTATACACCAAATGTATGATCAAAATTTCCTTCATTATCATTTAATAAATCTTCAATGTAACCTCTTGGTAAAGGATTATATTTATTTAAATAACTATCAAATACTTCTTGTGGTACTTCCGGAGTCACTTCTTCAGGATTATCATCAATAAATGTTTCACCAAATTCTGGTTGAATGATTGAATCAGTAAGATTTGGCATAAACTTATAATATTGTGATATGTTACTAGGCGTTTTAGGTTCATGCTTTATTTCTGTTTTCAATGGAGCTGATGAAATAAATTTTTGAATAGGTTCAATGAGTGGTTGTAGTTGTTCCTTGAATTGTTTTTGAGAAAATGCTTTTTCTTGTTTTAGTAAATTATATTTATCCTTTAATACTTTCCGTGATTGAATTAGCTGTTTTCGTATTAGATCACTCATTCTGACTAATATAGTTTTCAATTTTTAAAGCTTTATATAAGAATCAAACCCTTTTCTATATCTACCAGAAGATATTTCACAATCTTTATCTATAACAAAAAAATCATACTTATTTTTCCAACAAGAAGAAGCTATATTTTTAAATTGTTGATATTCCATATCAATATTTGCATGATCATCATAAATATGTTTCAGGTTAGTACAGTCTTGAGAAAATATAATTATTAGGTTGGCGTTATCTCGAATCAATTGTTTGGGTATTGCTGAATATGTTTGACATAAATAAAAACAATCTGTATTTTTATGACGTCCGAAAGAAAAGTAGCTTTTTATAATATTTTGATCGCATGATGCCACATCATCGAATATAGTTATTGAATTATTTTTAATGTTTTCTGGAGAAGGCATTTCTTCACTATCACTATATTCTTGATAACCAATTTCTGATAAAGGTTGCAATAATTCTCTTAAATATTCATACTTAGGTTGATGTAGTGATTTCGAATAAAGATAAATATTCTCAAATCTTAATCCATTGGGATGTTCTAACAGAGACAACATAACATTAGTTTTACCACATCCACTAGGACCTATAATTAAACTGCGTTTGGTGTCACCTCCAAACAATATACCATGTTTACCAATAGTAGGTTTAACTTCGATATCATAATTTTTTATAGGTAAGGTATGTTTCTGTTTTTGAATCTTCATGTTAACTGAGAGTATATATGCATGCCCAAACATATATAAAGGATCATATCAATATGAAAACTCAGAGTAAACGTGGCAAGGGTTTGATAAACACTCTGATTAATAAACTTCCCGTTGAATTG
>OV651823.1:42526813-42577803 GCA_927349885.1 Psylliodes chrysocephalus | reverse complement strand
GTCTTATCCACTTCTTCAAGAGCTAAAATCCGACGACGTAGCGAAGTTTCACTACTTCTGGTAACACTGAACGATATCCTACTTATACGGACCTTCTACAAATTTCCTCCAGAGGGCGTATCACTTAGCTTGAATCGCGAATACGCTAAAGTGTACACAAATTAAAAAATTATATACATGCGAAAGTCATTTTGCTGTGTTGGGAGGTGTTTGTGTGAATGCGTTTTGTTTTTATTTTATTTACGCCGTGACTAGCAGTAGTATTTTATAAACCTTAGAAGCAAATTTCACATACATGAACAAATAAGAACAAGAAAACAAAGCAACGACATCTCGTAGGGTGGCGGCATGACTGCCACAAAAATTTTTCAATCCATTCCTTGCTACGTCGACCGGCGTAAACATCAACGGCACAGGATAAAGAACGATACAGAAAAGAAACATAGGGCTAAAACAGGAACCTAGCAACCGAAGCCACACCTTCTTTATGGTGGAGCGTTGTCAAAAGTGAATCGTAGGTTTGTTACTTGTTCGAAGTGCAACAGTGCACACTTTTGTAGCAGATGAACGATGCTGTCGCTGTCAATATTTTTTTGCCTGTCTTTATTTGTCGTTTTTGATTGGTTTTAGCGAATATTCTAATAACTTTTACGTTTTGTTAGTGGTTTATTTTTAGTTTTTGTTGCTGTTTTTAATTGTGGAGTGTTCATTTAAGACTTTTATTGTACGTATTAAGATTAGGTTTATAAACAATGCCGCGTCAAAGAGGAGGAGGATATACTTGTATTTATCGTGGATGTACCTCAAGAACAGGTGACAAAGAAGGATATTGTTCACTCTTGTGAAAGATCCAGTGAGGTATGTATGAAACATTGAGTGTAAAATACGAATTGACCTTGCCATAACATTGTAGTACAATGATTGTATGTATTTTTCAGACTTGAATTGTGGCTTAAGGCAGCAAATAGAGAGGACTCATTGGGAAGGAGTGTTGAATACTTAAGTAAACATGACAAAATTTGTGAACTGCACTTCCAGGATAAATTCGTTTATCAGTCAGGAGCAAGAAAACAATTTGCAAATGCATTCTCATCAGTATCTCCTTACTCAGAACCTATGAAAAGAGTCACAGTTTTGCAAGGTAAATAAATAAAATTTATAGTTAAATTAGGGTGACCAGACGTCAGGATAAAGCCGGACATGTCCGGCTTTTTCGCTTAAATGAAAACGTCAGGCCGGCTTTTTGTCGTGTCCGGCTTTTCATCAAATTCTAAATAACTAGAAACGCACATTATCATTATTCCTGGTTCCGACTTTCTCAAGCTGGCAAGTGCGCAGTGAACCAAAGAAAGAAACCGTTTATCTATCTATCTATCGAATCAATAAAAAGCCTCATAATGTTAAAATTTAATTTAAAAACGTCTTGTGAGGAATATTATAATTATTTGATGGACAATCCCAATATTTTAAAAGAAATTGGTTCTTCTGAAAAGTATAAGTAGTTTTTACCTAAGTAGAAATTGTTACATTTTTTTATATAAATATATTTGTTAAATGTCAGGTTTTTTTTATTAAAAATCAGGCTTTTTTTGTCCTGGTTGTCCTACTTTTCTGCAAATAAATCTGGTCACCCTAGTTAAATGTTACAAAAAGTTTGCTGCTTGTCTCGCTTGTTATTTTTTACATTACTTTTAGTAGTTTAAAAAATAAAATAATAAGTACTAATAATCTTAGAATATGACCCATACATTCCATTTTATAGAATTGCCTCGAAGGTAAACTGCACTATGTCGACATACGACAACTTATGCAAATTAAAATAAAGTAGTTTTATTAGTTAGGTTAATAAAAAATACAAATGTTGTGACAATAAATGGGGAGTCTAAATCCATATCTAGTTAAAATTTAATAATTTAAGAACATTCAATCTGCTGTACTAAACAGTTGACTAGAATGACATAGTGCAGTATACCTCCTAGGTACAGAAATATATTCACATTTTATGAAATTATTTTAAATTTCATCTGGCTAAAAAGTGTGACTTAAAAATTTAATTCTGACAAATAATGCACCTTCTTAAAACTAGTTGATCTGATAAAAATTTGTTTTTCTTTCTTTTTTTAGAGGAATTTGTTGTTCATGGCGAAAAAGGCAAAGACAACTTGTGCCTACCCTCAACTTCAGCAGAATCTATTGAACAAGTTCATAGTCAACCATCTGTTTCTCTACCTTGTCCAACAGCACAAATTCAAACGAGTAGTGTATTATCATCAAACACTCCAAGAAAGCAGAGTCTGCGACTGAAGATAGCAATTCCATTCAAACATTTTATTTTAATAAAATACATGCATAGATTGTAAACTTATCAATTGCATAAATACACTCTTTTTATTTTTCTTTTTTTTTATTTATAAAATCCCTAAAATACGCTTTGGCTAACGATTTTAACAATTATTCCATTTGATTTATACTTGTGGATCATAAATGACTGGTGAGATTTGTGGCACAATATTAATAGTTCATTATGACAGGGTAAAATAAACTAGGTATTGTTTAAAACTTTATAATTTTCATTTTTGAAACCTCTGTCGGAAGTGCTACACATCGAAAAATATTTCACTTAAATCAAGAATAGTTCAAATTCATTCATGCAAATTTTCATAAAATATGACACAATTCTGTAAAAGAGAAATGTAGTTTTTGCAGTGTAGGTTCAGTGAATAGCTACGTTCGCGTGTACTATGAATAGTTATGTTTTCTCAGAGTATCTCTGTGGTGGATCTCAAGGTCAAATATTTCTATTCCTTCAACTTCAAAGTTCCGACCATTACTTTCTTTTCTGTATTGTTCTTTCTTCTGTGGTTTTACAAACTCGTATAAGCGGTTTAGTTTTTTGAATAGCGATTCCATTTTGCTTTATATTTATAAGAGAAAAAATTTACGAAAGTAAACGTATTTAAATAAAAGAAAATATTTAGATTCTTACTGTTTTTATATACTAAAACTACACCTGCTCGATTTGAGATCGAACTTGAGACAGGAGCGACACTTTACATACTACTTATATCTGTTATTTATGTTTGGAGAAAAAAAATTGTTCAAATAAAAGTTACTTCTAATATTATCTATAATTTCTGTTGTACGTCAAAATTTCCTGAAATGGTCCGTATTCGAGAAATTTGACAAAATGTGCAAAATTCTGATTTTTATGAAAATTGTTGAACTAAAAATTGTTTGCGATATCGATCTCTATAATTTTTTTTCATTACGAAAAAGTGTTAAGAAAAAAGTGTGTTTATTATAAAAAAGTTTTATAAAAAATCTGCGTTTAGTATTACCATTTTCACAAAAATTAAATTAAACCTTTATAGAGGTGCTGCAATAGGTTTTACAAAATAATCGGGAAAAGCTTGTAATAACTAGATAGGAAAGTCATGTGTTGGACACATCAGATTTTTATTATTGTGAATTATTAAATGTTTTCGTAAATTAGATTTGTGATTAAATCCTTTTGAACAAATGTCACATATAAATAGTTTTTCATTACTGTGAATTATTAAATGTTTTCGTAAGTTAGATTTGTTATTAAATCCTTTGGAACAAATTTCACATTTAAAAGGTTTTTCATTGCTGTGAATTATTAAATGTTGTTGTAAATAAGATTTTTGATTAAATCCTTTTGAACAAATGTCACATTTAAAAGATTTTTCATTACTATGAATTAATAAATGTTGTTGTAAATAAGATATTCGATTAAATCCTTTTGAACAAATGTTACATTTAAATGGTTTTTCATTATCGTGAATTATTAAATGTTGTTGTAAGCTAAATTTTCGATTATATCCTTTGGAACAAATTTCACATTTCAATGGTTTTTCTTTACTGTGAATTATTAAATGTTGTTGTAAATTACAATTTCGATTAAATCCTTTTAAACAAATGTCACATTTAAATAATTTTTTATTACTGTGAATTAATAAATGTTGTTGTAAATAAGATATTCGATTAAATCCTTTAGAACAGATGTCACATTTAAATGATTTTTCATTACTGTGAATTAATAAATGTTCTTTTAAATGGGATTTTTGATTAAATACTTTTGAACAAATGTCACATTTAAATGATTTTTCATTATTGTGAATTTTTAAATGTGCCTGTATGCTGGAAACGTCATTGATTTTCAGAGAAACTTTTCTTGGTCTATTTTTTACTACATGAACAAATTGGTGCCGAGAAAAATTCATTTTTGTCATGAATTTTCCACAAAATTCACATATCAAGTCTTTCCCAAAATGTCCGTCGATATGTTTCGATCTTGATTTAGAAGAACGGAAATCTGCAAATAAAAAATTCGGTTATTCAATTCAAAATAAAATAATTTAACAAATTACCAATATTTTATTAAGTACTTTGTTCACATTGCATAATTGTCATATTTTAAATATTGCTCGGCAGTAGGTATATTAAAAAAATATATAAAAATGTTTTTGGAATAATGTGAATTTTGTAAAGGGTATTATGGTAAAATTTGTATAATGGTACAATCGCCTGTTCAAATGAGATTATCGACAAACTATTAAATATAGCTTATTAAATTTAACGGTATTTGATAGCCTTAGGCATATAAAATGTAAGATTTATATACCTTATACTTTTTTTATGAATTTTTTATTTTATAGCCGAAATCATCATTTCGAAAACGGGTCCAAATTAATATTAAAAGTTCCACACAGTGTGATCTGTTTACCTTTCTCGATTTAAATAAATAAAAGAAAGTAATTTATTCCTTGGATATACTTTATTTTGCTTAAGGTGTATTTTAAATTGCCCCGATAAAATCATATTTTTGATGTAAACAAATGTTTTATGGCCAGAATAAAACCCGTCATCTCTGAAACTATCCACTTCAATTGAAATATCTCGAAAATACACATGATATTATAAAAAGAAAATTCGATATTATACAGATTGATACTATGCGTCACGGTGACGTATTGTGGTGGAAGACGGAGCTTTAACGAATTTGATGTATCAGCTGATTGAAGAGAGAGAACGAAAATAAATTTTAATTGGCTCATGTTCAACAAGATAACTATGTTCCACACCATAATACCTTATGCGCGAACTCGACGAGATTTCGACAGCTAAGTATCATACATCTGTTTTTTTTTTTGTATTATGATAAATACATACCATCAAATCACCTACTTATACATATTAGTAAAGAATGTGGTGTTGTTCATCGAAACATGTCGGTAGGTTTATGCAAATAATAATTTTTCTACAAGTAACAAGGAAATATTGAAAATTTTGTGCGTACTTTTATTACATTTAATTGGACTACAATTTTTAAAACTTTTAACTATTTTTTTGAATAAAACAGCTGTTCAGTAATTTAACTTCAAAATTGGATGTCTCTCGATCAATAATGAAAATCACTGCAAATAATTTTGTGAGATATCTCGAAAACAATTGTGTTGCAGTTAAAATGTTTTCGGGTTGACGCTCGGTACCGTAATGATGTAAGTGGTATGCGTACTCTCAATAATTATTTTTATTATGATTTATTCTTGTTTAAATTAAAGAAATATTAAACGCCCAGTTCCCTTTAATGACTTATTCGTGTTTGGGATACGAGTGTGTGAATGAGTTTTTTTTTTGTATAAGGAAGTATGGTCCTCATAGTTATATTAGGAACACAGGATAAAGTGGTATAATACGCTCCATATTTCAAAAAAATCAATTACTCAAAATTCAAAGCATTTATAATGAAAATAAGTCATATCTAAATAACTGAAGCACTTGCATATCCAAGACTTGAGCATTATTACATCTTAAACCACTTTACAGGAGGTAAATGAAATTAAAAAAAAAAAAAAAATAGTGGTGCGTATTACTCACCACGGGGGGTGAGAATACGTCCAGTAAAAAAAATAATAAACAACTTTTTATTTTCTGCACGTTTTTTCTGACGTCCACAATTGTTGCACATATTTGTGCGTACATTGTGCAGCTTTCATGCAGCCATCTGTCACAAACGATACACTGAATCTAATAATCTTTTGATTTGGTGGAATAAGAGTGTTTCACACTCAACGCAGTCTGTTTCATCAATATCGAAGATCTCATCAGATGACGGGCACTGTATATCTACTGATGAATTGTCTGAAGAAGAGACATAAGACATTTTCTTACTTTTGACGATTTGTCTTTTAGGTTTTATACCAGATGAACCCTGTATTACAATCTTTTTTTTTTATATTTTGCCAACAGTAGCTTTTTTTGTCAGTTAAAAATCTGGCGTTTTTCTTTATTCTCAAATGATGTTAGAATTGTAGCAGACTGCATTTTCTTGGAGATATTGACTGGTATATTTGGCTCAGGAATTATTTCTCTTAGAAGTTTTGATGGAGTTTCTTCTTCTTCGACTGCAGCACCTGATTGAACTTCAACTTCCATATCATTTTATGGGATGACAGTTTTTTCAGTAGCCTCTTGATTTAATGTTACGGTGTTAACCTCAGCTGCTTTAAAGATGACAAAAAAATGTTCAGGAATGATGGATAAATGCCAGTTGCTTTAAATCCTGATACTGCATTATTAATAGACGCTGCTCTGGCCTAAACCCTTCCTATCAATCTAGAAACATTGTATATGTTAAGCTTTCTTTCTCTATGGTGAATCATTCATATTCTCGTTTCCTGCATATGAAAACTTTTTAAAAGCTCAAAGAATGACTTATTCAGAGACTGTGATGCCCTTGGAAGGCAAAAGTTCAATATCGTTCTCTGTCGCCCAGTTTAAAAGTACTATCGCATTACAATGCGATGCATCACCGTCCAACATAAGCAAATATTTGCTGGTACCTTTTCTGGGAATGAAGTATTCCCAAAACCATTTTATAAACAATATTAATGTACGAACTTTTCTAGTTCATGTAAACGTCGGAGCCAGGAGGAAGTCCATCTATAAAATCTGTTTTTTTTTGTATTTACCTTTCATTATCAACACTCATAAAAAGAAAGTGTCTTTGGCATTGCAACATCCTATTAATGAAATATGTTTCATCCTTTCCGTACTTAGCAAAGAGTAGACATATTTCGCGCCTTTTGTTGCAATAACTCGCTCTGTTTTGTTATTCACTCTTGGATTCCAGTTTCGCCTATATTAGATATGTTAGACGGCTTATCTAACAAATCATTTTCTATTAACAGCTCAAAATAATGACCGACTTCCTTTCTATTCTTACTTGCGCTCGGGCCAGTGATAGTTCTTCAGACTTTCTAACAGATAAAACCGTATTTCTCTTCATAAATCCGTCTAACCAAATTTTGCCTGCAGACTTCTCATTTTTGGGAAAACAGTTTTTAATGCCTACTTTTTTGCAAACTCGAACGCCAACATTTTACGTCGCTTTTATTGAAAGCAAACCCCACTTTTTCAAGAGTTTGAATATGTAAGACTAGTCTTCTTTCATGTTCTCTACCAAGGGTTGGACATCGACCAAGACATTTTTTAGAGCTGTTCATAACAATGTGTCTTCTTAAAGTTCTTGAAGGTATATCATACTCCCTACTAGCTGCATTTACACCCATTTGTCTACTTCTGACTTTTTCTATAGTACTGGCCATTGCAGCTTCGCTCCACGCACCTCTTGTTTTTCTAACATATACTCTGCCTATATTCTAAAATAAAAATTAATGATTAACCTTATTATTGACTGTGTATTGTAATCACATTGCAGGGCTTATTGTAATTAAGTGGTGTAAAACGCCTCTCCAAATATTTGGTAAACGGATTTAATTTTAGCCAATAAGACTCTTAAGAGGTACACCTAGTTGTATAGTAACATATCATATAAAAAGAGTTTGGAAACGAAGCACATAATCTGAATAATAATATTGTTTTTAAAGTACACAACAAATGTTTGATCATACTTACCAGTTAATAATATTTTTTGAAGATTAAACACAGCGCCATGAAAAATTTTTGCATACAGAGCAAATGCACATGCTAACAGTGCGACGCTGTGAAGGATGAAAGCCACTGACTGGAAACAATAACAGAGGAGGCAATATAGAGGTGGAGCATATTAAAACTATTTTCCCTATATTTTTTATATTTGAATATTCACCTTCTTAATTAATTCTACTAATCCATCAAAAATATATTTATTATTTAAAGTTAATGAGTTTAATTTATAAGTAAGGAAATATTATTTTTAGTATTTATTTTTATGTTTGGGATACGACATTACCACGTTATCCAAGACGTTATCTTTGTGTAATAGGTATTTATGAAACCAGTTAACAAATGCCTTATTTTGTGTAACGAGTAAGTATATGCGGGACGAGCAGAGCAGAGGTCTCGCAAAAGAACGAGTTACATAAAACGGCATTTCGTAACGTGTTACATATAAGATTTTTCCAATTTTCACTTGATTATTTATAAAATTGTATTTGGTTAAAAAATGATTCACCATTATTCATTTGTATGTACTACCCATAGATTACTTGAATAGATGGGAAACTCAATGGTAAAATTATGAGTCGATGTGCTGCCATCTATCAAATTGGAGTGGTACTAAAATTTAATATGGCCGCCACGAGCGGGCTTTTTGAAATTTAACTTTGTAGTAGCGCAAAAATGTAATAAAGAAAATCAAATAAAGCAAAAAAATTGGAAAAATATTTGACTAGTTTTAAATCATAAAACAACCATATTGACTGTTTTGTGATTTGAAACTAGTCAAATATTTGGCCAATTTTTATCTTTATTTGATTTTACTTCATTATATTTTTGCATTAATTTCAAACTTGAAATAAAATGCAATTTTTTTTTTTTATTACAGTAAATTAACGCCGCATCACATATTTTGTATATTTAAACATGGAAATACTCAAACAAATATGCATTTACACCATTTAAATAATTAAATATTTATAAAACAAACCTATCAAAAATGTTTTCTGTAACAAAATCAGCATATATAAGTGCTTAAGACCTTTATAAAAGTTTTGCGACTTTGAGTGGCAAATAAGTTTGAAAAAATTGAGGTTGAAGCATCCATCATCCTTTTTTACTATCGAAGCAAATTTGAGTGTGGATAAAATTTGCCATACGGTTATTGAGTTGACTAGTTAGGTTGAGGAGCATTTCTTCATCCGATAATTGTTTTCTTGATTCATTTATTCAGCACTTGTAGTTATCAAATTTTTATTCATCATGTGGGCAGGGTGATAAATAAATTTAACTTTTGAGCATAAATTAAACTTACACACGTTTGGAACCTTGAAGATTATAGGGTGTTTTCTTGTTTGATGTCAATGGCATTGAATCAATTTTTGATATTGATGGCTGAGGCTCAAATATTTCATCGATCGACAGGGTATTTTGGAGGGCCAACATTTTCTTTACAAAAATGATCATTTAAAAACTGAAAACAAAAAGAAATTTAAATAACAAACCAATTATTTTAACACTGAATCAAATACAAGTTTGTAAATATTACTTACCGTTGGTACAGTGATGGTGCATTTTTCTTAAGACACTTATTAGAATTTGGGGGACGGACTGCATATTTAATGTGGTATAAATTGCATTACTACCAATATCTGGGAGTGCTTTATTGTTTGTTGCTGAAATCCATCTTCCCATCTTTTGAAAACATGCTTAAAATTGGAAGGTGTTGAAAAATAAATCTAGATTCTACATGAATCAAAATTCAATACACCTTCAAATACAACAGCCATTTTATTTTATCTGAGTTTGAAGTTTTGACGAGCTGACAACTGACATGACAGTTCGATACGAGCGCCATCCCGTTAATTGGAGTGGTACTAAATTACCAGCCTCATGTTTTTCCATTTGAGTTACCAGCCCCTGGTACTACCAATCAAATATTTGAGAAAATTGTTGTATTTGATTGACTATTTTTTTTTTTCAATGGCATTAATAAAAATAAGAAACATGTGCAGTGTTACTGATCTGATTTTTGACATTACCCACGAGAAATTTGAAAAAAAAGTTTTTACCCGTTAATCTTAAACGAGAACGTCAAAATTTTATCCTCAACATTTCTGAGCAGTGTTCAATTATTTAAAAAATAAAAAGCAATTTACAGCTTTCATTTATTTATTTTTTGTTAAACGTAATGTCAAATTGTTTAAATTTTTGAAGTGTAACATTTCATTCGGCAGAATTCTAGTAGAAAACTGTTTTTCTTTGGCCAGTGCTAATAAACTTAAGTTTTCATCCAGCAAATTCTACTAGGAAACCGTATTTGTTCTATCACCAATGCTAATGTAAGTTTTCATTCTACAAAATGTATTATATTTGTTCTTAAGGCCAATGCTTATAATATAAGTATTCAATCGACAAAACTCTACTAATAAACAATTAAAACAATGTTAAGTAGATACGATTCACCAACTGGCGAATTGGCGCTGTTCTTTACTCCCGTTGGTCATCACCTCTATACTTATCGAAATATTTACCTAAGAAGGTGCAACCTGTGTATATCTAGAATAGAATCATCATCATCAACACAATAGTTAACCAACTAGCGAATTGGCGCTGTTCGTTAACTCCGTTGGTCATCAACCTAAATAAAATATATATTAATAGCAAATGAATATAGTCTGCGTTTGAACGGAACTCAAGCGAGATCTCAGTAAATAGTACCAATTGTAATATACTTTGCTAATGATTGCATCACACTTAAAGTATGACAAATAAAAAGAGTTTAAATATGAATTTGTATGTTTTATTTATCAATTTACACCAAACTTTGCATCGAATCCTGGTTTGCATTAATTAACATTATCAAAACGTGGGTGTATATATATGGATATTATCAATTAATTAACTAGACAATCATTTCTACTACTTGAGGGCCAAATACAGTAAGTATAGAATGTAAAGTAAAATAAACTTGTGAAGTAAATAATGTTTCAGAGAGTAAAATAACGAACAAATGGGGTAGCGGGAGTGGGCCGTTACAAAAGATATATTAAAAAAACTTTTAATTAAAAATAATAATAATACTAACTTATTACAAGAATATTAAAATTATAGAAACAATCTAAATAAATTAATCCAAATTACGAAAAACACGTAATACATACAAAAATCAAATTATTGAAAATATTAATAGTAGGAAAAACATTTGTGAAATAATTGCTCATGCCACAAATGAGAAAATATTGTAACGGTCAATAAAATCTATAAGTTGAAATTAAAGAAAATGAACGCAAAATCATGTATAATTAAGAAATAATTGAAGTTATGAATCACCTGGTATATCAAACCGCAAAGTAACAATAATTAATAAATAATGTGCCTCATTTTTAGTCAAATGAATTAGTTTAACCAGAAGAAAAGACGAAATAAGTCTCAAATAATGAGAATAATTATGAATAAAATAATACATACAAAATTTTTTTTACTAATAACGTAATACTTACAATTTGCTTTAACAGGTTTGTGAAGTACAAATAAAACAGTAATTTGCAACCTGTAAATGAGTCCTTGAAAATATTGCATACAAATAAGACCGATCACACTGGTAGTATCATAGTATCAGTCAAGCCGTTAAAAAAAATCCACAGAAAACAGTTTTCTCCAAATAAGTGCAGGAAATCTAGAAAGAATTAAGTTTATAACATTAAATAATTTAAAAAAAAATGATAAATAGATAGAAGCATGTAGGTTAACGATCAATAAACAAATTAAACTAATAAACTCAACTTAATAAGAGAAAATTAAGAAACTTTATGCCTGACAACAAAACACATATTTTATTGAGTTTGTAAATACTTGTAAATAGTTTTAAGAAGTAGAATAAGTGTTTAAATGATTCATTTACATTTAAAAAAGTGATAACAAAGCAAGAAACACTTTTATTAGTGAAAGCCAAGAAAAATACAATACTTTTGTTTTCCCCTGTATATAACCTGACATTTTAATTATTAAAATTAAGACATCAACTTACCTGACAAAAGTGACTTGATTAGGGAATATGTGAGAGTTTTCGGTTCGGTTTCCATGGAAACTGTTTGAACAATTGGAACAGTGTGGTGGAAGAAAGAAAAAAATCAGAATTTAAAAAATAAATCTCTTCTGAAAATTGGGTAGAAAATTACCTATTTTCCATTCTACAAGTGATTTTCGTTGCAAAATCACATCACAGAGTCTAGTTTTTCCTTCACAAACGTTGCTGTGGTGCTTTGAACCAGAAAGGGCACACATTTCTACAAGACTGGACATAGGATTCTCCAAGCTGTGCATAAAAGTGATATTCTTGCGCTAAAACATTAAAAGAGATTCCAGGTAACAAAAACTTAAATATTTTGCAAAATATTAACAATATGAAAGGCCTATAAACTTTGATAAAAGTTCTATTTTAAAAAAAATAATTGAATCTTAATTTTAGTGGTGAATAATTTTTTTATAATGAATTTTAACATTTAACTTGAACGACAAATAAATACCTATCTCCTTATTTGAGCAATTTAGATTTTGTTAAAATCAAATTGAACAAAATAGACAGCTCAAGTAAGAATTTATATGTCATTCGGAATTTTAATTTAAATAGAAAAGGAATCATATGGTTTCGTCTCGCAGATAAAAGTAATCAAAATGAATAATTTAAAATCTAAATATTAACAGTGAATCAACTAGCTATTACTACGAACCTTGTGAAGGAAACCTAATGATTTCTTGGAAGAATCTTATAAAATATTTCATTGTTGTCAGGTACAAACAAAATATAAAATTGTACTTATCTGGTATAACCTCAAATTTCCATGCCTCGTAAATTATTTTTTTTTTATACACTTTAATATTTAATTGTTCCTTGTGTTTTGGCAGAACTTGCTAGATTGCGTTTGTTTCTTCCTTATAAATAAATGTTCTTTGTTTGCACTTATATTCGCTTTTCTTTTGGTTTAAATTTACACAAGCATAAATAACAAGTGACCATATTGGTAAAATCGAACGTATCGCAGCGCCGTCTGGCGTGAAACAAATAAATCTCTGCAACCACAGAGTCGGACCTACCCATGAGAAATATTTAGTAGTTGTGGATGATGAATGGTTTTATAAAACAAATATTTTAATAATTCGATTTAAATTAAAGGTAGTTATAAACAAGTGATTTGAATTTAATTAATTTTGTTATTCTAACAATGGCGCCCAACAACCGATTAATAGCAACTCTTGCTAGAATTAGAACATATCCACTCTAGTAAATCGCCACAATATATAAAACCAGCAATAACATAAACATATCAAATAGTGATAATAAACTATTTAGAAACGATACAGAAATGACTAATTTCTGTAATAGGTTTTTTTGTAGATATAGATTAACACATGCAAAAATTCAACAACCTAACTTCCAGATTAATATGAATTACCCCAATTGTATACACTCTACGACTTTAAAACCTATTTTCAATGAAAAAATAATTTTGCACATTAACAGCCTGAAAATAATAGCGCACCAGGCTATGATGGCATTACATCATAATAAAAAAATAGCACAAATTCCTCTTAAATCCCCTAAGTAGTCCACATAATAAAGAGTAATTTTTTTAACTGGTATCTTCACATTTTAAAATAGCTACAGTCACGAGTAGTCAGGCCAATTTAAAAAAAAAAAAAAACAAAGTTAATATTACAAATTATAGACCCATAAGTGTCATCTTCAATTTTGCTAAAATTTTTGAAAAATATTTAAAAAATATTTATTACTTCTGCATATTAAATAAAAATCAATTTGGATTTATACCTGGAATTAGTACTAATGACGCCATGTACGAACTTATAAATAATATTAAAAATGGACTTGATAATAATAAGAAGTCAATTGCAATTTTTCTTGATTTTGTAAAAGCTCTCGACACAGTACTTCACAGACAGCTCATTGAGGTTTTTGAACAATATGGTATTAGGGGTATTGTGATGAAAGTTTTCATAAGATTCTTTAGAAGTTAAAATTGGAATACCACAAGATACTGTACTTGGTCCTCTTCTTTTCATTACCTACTTTATTTCATTACTAAATTTACCTATGTATAAATAAAGAATCCATTTCTTATGCAGATAACACAGTGCTACTTTTTAACGGAAAAACCTGGGATATTGTTAAAGATAAAGTAGTTGCAGTTTTGTAACAGTTAAACGCTGGCTTGACTTTAGTAAATTAACCCTGAATGCCGACAAAACATTTTACATAGCCTTCTCTATGAACGATGCAAATAGACCTAGTTACAATTTTATGAAAATTGACTAATCTGATATTGCTAGTAAAGAAACTAACACAATAAAGTACTTTATATTTTATGGAATATATCTGTTATTTACGTTTGGAGAAGAAAATTCTTCAAATAAAAGTTACTTACAATCTTATTATCTATAATTTTTGTAACATGTCAAATTTTCCTGAAATGGTCCGTATTCGAGACATTTGACAAAATGTACAAAATTCTGATTTTTAAGAAAATTGTTAAACTAAAAGTTGTTTGCGATATCGATCTATATAATTTTTGTTTTTAAATGACTTTTCTAAAATGGACCGTAATGGAAAAATTGGAGGAAAAGTGCTAAATTTAAATTTTTCAGTATTTTCGTTTTCAATGAATATCTATAGAAAAATGTTTCGAGGTAGATGTATGTGGAAAATGTATATATTTAGTTTATTATCTAAACATTTTTAGAGATGCTACAATAGGTTAACTAGATAGGAAAGTCATGTGTTGGACACATCAGATTTTTTTGAAAAGAGTATGCTCAACATTTATAGTTTTGTAAGTATATATATTTATTTGTCATCTTGTTTGTCACTAAATTCAATTCTGGCATTTACAATACTAATCTTAATGATCACAACCTTTTTTATTGTAAAATTTCTTTTATGGCACCAAAATTACCTCCTAAAATGATTACTTTTAGGGATTTCAAACATTTCGATTTAAGTAGATTTTTTTGCTGGTCTGACGTTATGTATATATGTAATATAGATAACAAACAAATTCTTAGGCAAAACAGTTTATATTTAGTTGATATTCATGCACCTATAAAAACCTAAGCTCCCTGGTTAACTGACAATTTAAAACGTATTCTGAAGTTACACAATAAAGTGTTTTCAAAATATAAAAGACTGAAAACAGCTGTAGTTGGAAACATTATTTTATTTTTTTTTTATTTTATTTTATAAACTGTTTTACAGAAAATTCCCAATTAAAGAACAAGAAAAATATTACAGAACAAATATATCAAAAAATATAATATAAAAAAAATTACAATACAAAAAATTACAAAACAGAATATAGACTTAAGAAAGAAAAAAAAACAGACTATTTAAAATGATAAAATAATCACAAAAGCAAATGTTTTATGTCCAAAATTCTAGAGAGTTAAGCTGTATATTTGTATTCTTTGTCAAAGGAAGGAAATACATCTACCCTTTATAAAGCTCTAAAACATTTTAAAATACTTACAATAAACCAAAGCTTCTAACATTCCATCACATTTGTCTAATCCCGATGATATAAATAACCATTTTATATCAGTTTTTGTAAATGACAAAACTGCATGTTCACATAAGATTGTAATATCAACATAACAAACATAATACAGAAAACACCTTCTCTTTTTGAATGACGGATATATCAATCATTTTAAATATAATACACTTGTGTGAAGATAGCTCCCGGAGCTAGCTCCCATTTCCAGCTCCCACCCCCCACCAACAAGCCCAATTCACACAGTACCCCTATTTTTAATTATTATCAGAGTAAGAGACTGCTGTGCATATGCTCATCACTCTGCTTGTTACATATTAAACCAAATTACGATATCTTCATTACTTATACAGGGTGTAACAAAAAGTTGTATAGTACCTATATTAAACCGAAGTTTCTGGGATCGAAAATAAGCCGATTTAATGTAACTTGATTATATAAAAAAGAATATTAAAAAAATTACAGGGTGTTAAAGTAGAAATTTTAGAAATGATTTTTTACCTCGTTTTTTACTCTTACTCTAAAACGGTTTAAAATATTTTTATGACTTTTCTACTCAAAATATGGTAAAAACATACAAAATAAAAAATTTAAAAAATGGAAGTATTTTCAAGCGAGTGTTTGGTTTAAAATATTTTCGATCTTTTAAATCGTTTAAATTTTAGCTATGAAACTATGACATTACATACTTGAAACCAAAGCTAAAACCGTTGAACCAGTCAGCGGCATATGAGCTGCTTCTTAAGCCACCAAACGGGTTTAAAATAAATTTTATACTACCTATATTTAAAGTGACTTCATTAATTAATAGATGACAAAAATTGGTTGCAGGTGTAATAGCGGTTCTGCTAAAAAAAAGTATAGTACCGAATTATATACAATCTATAGAACGTTTTGTCTATTTTTTTTAAACATCGGTGATTTCTGTATATATTCAATACAATAAAGAACCGCGCCAACACAAACTTTTCAAAGATATAGAGTCATACGAAAAGTAAATAAATAAACGAAAGACGAATTCTTGAAAAATTTATAATAAAATAAAAATAATAATGATAAAAAATAAAGAGTAAAAAAGAGGAATTTTGGAAATATTATAAGAAATCATAACTACAAAAATCAGCTTTGAGACAAGATCAGAACTAGTACAATAAATAAATCCATTGCTCTACTATTTACAGTAAAAATTTCAATTTCCTAAATATACGGAGTCACACGAATAAAAAAATAAAGAATAAAAAAGAAATATTTGGAAAAATAAAAATAAATCATAACTAAAAAAATCAGCAATGAGACACGATCGGAACTAAAACAATAATTAAAGCCTATATCCTACTATTTACAGTAAAAACTTCAACTTCCCAAATATACGGCATCATACGAATAAAAAATAAAGAGAAAAAAAGGTGAATTGTTGGAAAAATTTAAATAAATCATAACTTAAAAAATCAGCTTTGAGACACGATCGGACCTAGTACAATAAATTAAGCCATTGTCCTACTATTTACAGTAAAAATATTAACTTCCCAAATATACGGCGTCATACGAATACAAAATTAAGAAAAAAAAGGTGCATTTTTGGAAAAATTAAAATAAATCATAACTTCAAAAATCAGCTTTGAGACACGATCGGAACTAGTACAATAATTAAAGCCTTAATCCTACTATTTACAGTAAAAGTTTCAACTTTCCAAATATACGGCGTCATACGAATAAAAAAATAAAGAGTAAAAAAGAGGAATTTTTGTAAATATTATATTAAATTATAACTTTAAAAATCAGCTTTGAGACACGATCGGAAATAGTACAATATATAAAGCCATTGTCCTACTATTTACAGTAAAAATTTTAACTTCCCAAATATACGGCGTCATACGAATACAAAATTAAGAAAAAAAAGATGCATTTTGGAAAAATTAAAATAAATCATAACTTCAAAAATCAGCTTTGTGACACGATCGGAACTAGTACAATAGTCAAAGCCTTAATCCTACTATTTACAGTAAAAATCTCAACTTCCCAAATATACGGCGTCATATGAATAAAAAAAAAATAAAGAGAAAATGTGAATTCTTGGAAAAATTAAAATAAATCATAACTTTAAAAATCAGCTTTGAGACACGATCGGACCTAGTACAATAAATAAAGCCATTGTCCTACTATTTACAGTAAAAATTTTAACTTCCCAAATATACGGCGTCATATGAATAAAAAAAATAAAGAGAAAAAGGTGAATTCTTGGAAAAATTAAAATAAATCATAACTACAAAAATCAGCTTTGAGACACGATCGGAAATAGTACAATAAATAAAGCCATTATCCTACTATTTACAGTAAAAAATTTCAACCTTCCAAATATACGGCGTCATATGAATAAAAAAAAATAAAGAGAAAATATGAATTTTTGGAAAAATTAAAATAAATCATAACTTCAAAAATCAGCTCTGTGACACGATCGGAACTAGTACAGTAATTAAAGCCATAATCCAGCTATTTACAGTAAAAATTTCAACTTCCCAAATATACGGCGTCATATGAATAAAAAAAAAATAAAGAGAAAATGTGAATTCTTGGAAAAATTAAAATAAATCAACTTTAAAAATCAGCTTTGAGACACGATCGGACCTAGTACAATAAATAAAGCCATTGTCCTACTATTTACAGTAAAAATTTTAACTTCCCAAATATACGGCGTCATATGAATAAAAAAAATAAAGAGAAAAAGGTGAATTCTTGGAAAAATTAAAATAAATCATAACTACAAAAATCAGCTTTGAGACACGATCGGAAATAGTACAATAAATAAAGCCATTGTCCTACTATTTACAGTAAAAAATTTCAACCTTCCAAATATACGGCGTCATACGAATAAAAATTAAGAAAAAAAAAGTTGCATTTTTGGAAAAATTAAAATAAATCATAACTTCAAAAATCAGCTTTGAGACACGATCAAAACTAGCACAATAAATAAAGCCATTGTCCTACTATTTACAGTAAAAATGTGAACTTCCCAAATATACGGCGTCATATGAATAAAAAAAAAATTAAAAGAAAAAAGTGAATTCTTGGAAAAATTAAAATAAATCATAACTTTAAAAATCAGCTTTGAGACACGATCGGAAATAGTACAATATATAAAGCCATTGTCCTACTATTTACAGTAAAAATTTTAACTTCCCAAATATACGGCGTCATACGAATACAAAATTAAGAAAAAAAAGATGCATTTTGGAAAAATTAAAATAAATCATAACTTCAAAAATCAGCTTTGTGACACGATCGGAACTAGTACAATAATCAAAGCCTTAATCCTACTATTTACAGTAAAAATCTCAACTTCCCAAATATACGGCGTCATATGAATAAAAAAAAAATAAAGAGAAAATGTGAATTCTTGGAAAAATTAAAATAAATCATAACTTTAAAAATCAGCTTTGAGACACGATCGGACCTAGTACAATAAATAAAGCCATTGTCCTACTATTTACAGTAAAAATTTTAACTTCTCAAATATACGGCGTCATATGAATAAAAAAAATAAAGAGAAAAAGGTGAATTCTTGGAAAAATTAAAATAAATCATAACTACAAAAATCAGCTTTGAGACACGATCGGAAATAGTACAATAAATAAAGCCATTATCCTACTATTTACAGTAAAAAATTTCAACCTTCCAAATATACGGCGTCATATGAATAAAAAAAAATAAAGAGAAAATATGAATTTTTGGAAAAATTAAAATAAATCATAACTTCAAAAATCAGCTCTGTGACACGATCGGAACTAGTACAGTAATTAAAGCCATAATCCAGCTATTTACAGTAAAAATTTCAACTTCCCAAATATACGGCGTCATATGAATAAAAAAAAAAATGAAGAGAAAATGTGAATTCTTGGAAAAATTAAAATAAATCAACTTTAAAAATCAGCTTTGAGACACGATCGGACCTAGTACAATAAATAAAGCCATTGTCCTACTATTTACAGTAAAAATTTTAACTTCCCAAATATACGGCGTCATATGAATAAAAAAAATAAAGAGAAAAAGGTGAATTCTTGGAAAAATTAAAATAAATCATAACTACAAAAATCAGCTTTGAGACACGATCGGAAATAGTACAATAAATAAAGCCATTGTCCTACTATTTACAGTAAAAAATTTCAACCTTCCAAATATACGGCGTCATACGAATAAAAATTAAGAAAAAAAAAGTTGCATTTTTGGAAAAATTAAAATAAATCATAACTTCAAAAATCAGCTTTGAGACACGATCAAAACTAGCACAATAAATAAAGCCATTGTCCTACTATTTACAGTAAAAATGTGAACTTCCCAAATATACGGCGTCATATGAATAAAAAAAAAATAAAAAGAAAAAAGTGAATTCTTGGAAAAATTAAAATAAATCATAACTTTAAAAATCAGCTTTGAGACACGATCGGAAATAGTACAATATATAAAGCCATTGTCCTACTATTTACAGTAAAAATTTTAACTTCCCAAATATACGGCGTCATACGAATACAAAATTAAGAAAAAAAAGATGCATTTTGGAAAAATTAAAATAAATCATAACTTCAAAAATCAGCTTTGTGACACGATCGGAACTAGTACAATAATCAAAGCCTTAATCCTACTATTTACAGTAAAAATCTCAACTTCCCAAATATACGGCGTCATATGAATAAAAAAAAATAAAGAGAAAATGTGAATTCTTGGAAAAATTAAAATAAATCATAACTTTAAAAATCAGCTTTGATACACGATCGGACCTAGTACAATAAATAAAGCCATTGTCCTACTATTTACAGTAAAAATTTTAACTTCCCAAATATACGGCGTCATATGAATAAAAAAAATAAAGAGAAAAAGGTGAATTCTTGGAAAAATTAAAATAAATCATAACTACAAAAATCAGCTTTGAGACACGATCGGAAATAGTACAATAAATAAAGCCATTATCCTACTATTTACAGTAAAAAATTTCAACCTTCCAAATATACGGCGTCATATGAATAAAAAAAAATAAAGAGAAAATATGAATTTTTGGAAAAATTAAAATAAATCATAACTTTAAAAATCAGCTTTGAGACACGATTGGACCTAGTACAATAAATAAAGCAATTGTCCTACTATTTACAGTAAAAATTTTAACTTCCCAAATATACGGCGTCATATGAATAAAAAAAATAAAGAGAAAAAGGTGAATTCTTGGAAAAATTAAAATAAATCATAACTAAAAAAATCAGCTTTGAGACACGATCGGAACTAGTACAGTAAATAAAGCCATTGTCCTACTATTTACAGTAAAAAATTTAACTTCCCAAATATACGGCGTCATACGAATAAAAAATTAAGAAAAAAAAGATGCATTTTTGGAAAAATTAAAATAAATCATAACTTCAAAAATCAGCTTTGAGACACGATCAAAACTAGTACAATAAATAAAGCCATTGTCCTACTATTTACAGTAAAAATGTGAACTTCCCAAATATACGGCGTCATATGAATAAAAAAAAAAAATAAAAAGAAAAAAGTGAATTCTTGGAAAAATTAAAATAAATCATAACTTTAAAAATCAGCTTTGAGACACGATCGGAACCGGTACAATAATCAAAGCCTTAATCCTACTTTTTACAGTAAAAGTTTCAACTTTCCAAATATACGGCGTCATACGAATAAAAAAATAAAGAGTAAAAAAGAGGAATTTTTGGAAAAAGTAAAATAAAACATAACTTTGAAAATCAGCTTTGAGACACGATCGGAACCGGTACAATAATTAAAGCCTTAATCCTACTATTTACAGTAAAAGTTTCAACTTTCCAAATATAGGGCGTCATACGAATAAAAAAATAAAGAGTAAAAAAGAGGAATTTTTGGAAAAAGTAAAATAAATCATAACTTTGAAAATCAGCTTTGAGACACGATCGGAACTAGTATAATAAATAAGGCAATTGTCCTACTATTTACAGTAAAAATTTCAAATCTCCAAATATACGGCGTCATACGAATAAAAAAATAAAGACTAAAAAAGAAATATTTGGAAAAATTATAATAAATAAATAGTAGGACAATGGCTTTATTTATTGTACTAGTTCCGATCGTGTCTCAAAGCTGATTTTTAAAGTTATGATTTATTTTAATTTTTCCAAGAATTCACCTTTTTCTCTTTATTTTTTTTTTTTTATTCATATGACGCCGTAATTTGGGAATGTTGAAATTTTTACTGTAAATAGAAGGACAATGGCTTTATTTATTGTACTAGTTCCGATCGTGTCTCAAAGCTGATTTTTAAAGTTATGATTTATTTTAATTTTTCCAAATATTTCTCTTTTTTATTCTTTATTTTTTTATTCGTATGACGCCGTATATTTGGAAAGTTGAAACTTTTACTGTAAATAGTTGGATGAAGGCTTTAATTATTGTACTAGTTCCGATCGTGTCTCAAAGCTGATTTTTAAAGTTATGATTTATTTCAATTTTTCCAAGAATTCACATTTTTCTCTTTATTTTTTTTTTATTCATATGACGCCGTATATTTGGGAAGTTGAAATTTTTACTGTAAATAGTAGGACAATGGCTTTATTTATTGTACTAGTTCCGATCGTGTCTCAAGGCTGATTTTTAAAGTTATGATTTATTTTCATTTTTCCAAGAATTCACCTTTTTCTCTTTATTTTTTCTTATCCATATGACGCCGTATATTTGGGAAGTTGAAATTTTTACTGTAAATAGTAGGACAATGGCTTTATTTATTGTACTATTTCCAATCGTGTCTCAAAGCTGATTTTTGAAGTTATAATTTAATATAATATTTACAAAAATTCCTCTTTTTTACTCTTTATTTTTTTATTCGTATGACGCCGTATATTTGGGAAGATAAAATTTTTACTGTAAATAGTAGGACAATAGCTTAATTTATTGTACTTGGTCCGATCGTGTCTCAAAGCTGATTTTTTAAGTTATGATTTATTTTCATTTTTCCAAGAATTCACCTTTTTCTCTTTATTTTTTTTTTATTCATATGACGCCGTATATTTGGGAAGTTGAAATTTTTACTTTAAATAGAAGGACAATGGCTTTATTTATTGTACTAGTTCCGATAGTGTCTCAAAGCTGATTTTTAAAGTTATGATTTATTTTAATTTTTCCAAATATTTTTCTTTTTTATTCTTTATTTTTTTATTCGTATGACGCCGTATATTTGGAAAGTTGAAACTTTTACTGTAAACAGTTGGATGAAGGCTTTAATTATTGTACTATATCCGATCGTATCTCAAAGCTGAGTTTTAAAGTTATGATTTATTTTAATTTTTCCAAGAAGTCACCTTTTTCTCTTTATTTTTTTTATTCATATGACGCCGTATATTTGGGAAGTTGAAATTTTTACTGTAAATAGTAGGACAATGGCTTTATTTATTGTACTAGTTCCGATCGTGTCTCAAGGCTGATTTTTAAAGTTATGATTTATTTTAAATTTTCCAAGAATTCACCTTTTTCTCTTAATTTTTTCTTATTCATATGACGCCGTATATTTGGGAAGTTGAAATTTTTACTGTAAATAGTAGGAAAATGGCTTTATTTATTGTACTATTTCCAATCGTGTCTCAAAGCTGATTTTTGAAGTTATAATTTAATATAATATTTACAAAAATTCCTCTTTTTTACTCTTTATTTTTTTATTCGTATGACGCCGTATATTTGGAAAGTTGAAACTTTTACTTTAAATAGTAGGATAAAGGCTTTAATTATTGTACTAGTTCCGATCGTGTCTCAAAGCTGATTTTTAAAGTTATGATTTATTTTAATTTTTCCAAGAATTCACCTTTTTCTCTTTATTTTTTTTTTATTCATATGACGCCGTAATTTGGGAATGTTGAAATTTTTACTGTAAATAGAAGGACAATGGCTTTATTTATTGTACTAGTTCCGATCGTGTCTCAAAGCTGATTTTTAAAGTTATGATTTATTTTAATTTTTCCAAATATTTCTCTTTTTTATTCTTTATTTTTTTATTCGTATGACGCCGTATATTTGGAAAGTTGAAACTTTTACTGTAAATAGTTGGATGAAGGCTTTAATTATTGTACTAGTTTCAATCGTGTCTCAAAGCTGATTTTTAAAGTTATGATTTATTTCAATTTTTCCAAAAATTCACATTTTTCTCTTTATTTTTTTTTATTCATATGACGCCGTATATTTGGGAAGTTGAAATTTTTACTGTAAATAGTAGGACAATGGCTTTATTTATTGTACTAGTTTCGATCGTGTCTCAAGGCTGATTTTTAAAGTTATGATTTATTTTCATTTTTCCAAGAATTCACCTTTTTCTCTTTATTTTTTTTTTATTCATATGACGCCGTAATTTGGGAATGTTGAAATTTTTACTGTAAATAGAAGGACAATGGCTTTATTTATTGTACTAGTTCCGATCGTGTCTCAAAGCTGATTTTTAAAGTTATGATTTATTTTAATTTTTCCAAATATTTTTCTTTTTTATTCTTTATTTTTTTATTCGTATGACGCCGTATATTTGGAAAGTTGAAACTTTTACTGTAAACAGTTGGATGAAGGCTTTAATTATTGTACTATATCCGATCGTATCTCAAAGCTGAGTTTTAAAGTTATGATTTATTTTAATTTTTCCAAGAAGTCACCTTTTTCTCTTTATTTTTTTTATTCATATGACGCCGTATATTTGGGAAGTTGAAATTTTTACTGTAAATAGTAGGACAATGGCTTTATTTATTGTACTAGTTTCGATCGTGTCTCAAGGCTGATTTTTAAAGTTATGATTTATTTTCATTTTTCCAAGAATTCACCTTTTTCTCTTTATTTTTTCTTATCCATATGACGCCGTATATTTGGGAAGTTGAACTTTTTACTGTAAATAGTAGAACAATGGCTTTATTTATTGTACTATTTCCAATCGTGTCTCAAAGCTGATTTTTGAAGTTATAATTTAATATAATATTTACAAAAATTCCTCTTTTTTACTCTTTATTTTTTTATTCGTATGACGCCGTATATTTGGGAAGATAAAATTTTTACTGTAAATAGTAGGACAATGGCTTAATTTATTGTACTTGGTCCGATCGTGTCTCAAAGCTGATTTTTTAAGTTATGATTTATTTTAATTTTTCCAAGAATTCACCTTTTTTTCTCTTTATTTTTTATTCGTATGACTATGACGCCGTATATTTGGGAAGTTGAAGTTTTTACTGTAAATAGTAGGATATAGGCTTTAATTATTGTTTTAGTTCCGATCGTGTCTCAAAGTTGATTTTTGTAGTTATGATTTATTATATTTCCAAAATTCCTCTTTTTATTTATCATTATTATTTTTATTTTATTATAGATTTTTCAAGGATTCGTCTTTCGTTTATTTATTTACTTTTCGTATGACTCCATATTTTTGAAAAGTTTGTGTTGGCGCCGGTTCTTTATTGTATTGAGTATATACAGAAATCACCGATGTTTAAAAAAAATTGACAGAACGTTCTATAGATTGTTTATAATTCGGTACTATACTTTTTTTTAGCGGAACCGCTATTACACCTACACCCAATTTTTGTCATCTATTAATTAATGAAGTCACTTTAAATATAGGTAGTATAAAATTTATTTTAAACCCGTTTGGTGGCTTAAAAAGCAGCTCATATGCCGCTGACTGGTTCAACGGTTTTAGCTTTGGTTTCAAGTATGTAATGTCATAGTTTCATAGCTAAAATTTAAACGGCGGCAACCAATTCTCCACGGAGCTCTCTGCTTTGTTTTTCGTAGGGATGGGCAAGTGAAAAAAAATATCGATATATATCAAATCGATATTTTTAAGCTGTATCGATTATTATCAAGTAAAAAATATCGATATATTGATATATCGACATTTTTTAAAAGCGTGTTTGGTGGCCTAAAAGTGATACCAAAACATTCAATTCACAAATAATGAATACACATGTAGAAAATAAGTATTTATTTTATTTAATGAAACAATTTTAATCAAATCAAAAAAGTCCACCCCATTGGAGATACCGCCTCAAGTCGCCATTACAAATACACTTCGTCACACGTGACAGTTGACACTAAAGTCACCACAAACAACAGATACACATGCCGCGTTTGAATATCCACATCGGATGCATCTGAGATGTGAATTTTTTATCACGTGATAGAGAATTAGATCTAAATGTAGATGTAATAAACAAACGCTCTAGTGTTAGAGTCAGTGAATTAGGATATCGCCGCCACTGGGGTCGACGGTACCACGTCTGCCCTGTTAGAGTCAGCGAATTAGGATATTGCCGCCACTGGGGTCGACGGTACCACATCTGCCCGTTGCAGTGTGCAGGACCAGGAGAGAGCGGGGTCTTTACTTTCGACCAGCCGAACGCGATGAAGTGATAGACAATATGCCGTTAAAGACATTTTTTATTTTGTTCCTTAATTAATTACATTTAAAACATTGTTTACGAGATATTTAATAAAACGTTATAAAACCATGTTAACACGTGTTTTGTGAAGTAGCTGTACAGGGTGTTATAGTATACAGGGTGATAAATCATTTTAAAACAATAATTTTAATGTTAATTCTTTTAACTTCTAACACTAGACTATATTGGTCACGTGATAAAATGACAATGACAAGTTAGAAGTTTATACTTTTTAAATTTGTCTTTTGAGACTACAAATCAACCTAAATTTGAAATCTAAACAAAAATTAAACAAACTATAACCACTTTTATAATTATGCTTAAACAAAGGATAAATTGACAAACTTGGCTTCACAGAACACTTACTTTCTGGCATGGAAGGAACATCTCATTCACATCTCATTTCAAATCGAGATGTAAAAAATATAATGGACAGGTACATCTCGGATAAAGAATCGCAAATGTAGATGTAGTAGATGTAAAAAATGCATCGGATGTGGATACTAAAACGCGGCAACATACTATAGGTATGTTCCAACAGCAGTACAGAACCGTTTTGAATGTATTTGCGCATAAGCAGTAAGATTTAACTATTCTATTTTTCATACTACTCATGCGCAGATAAATTCCGAATGGTTCTGTACTGCTGTTAGAACAAACCTTATACTAACTTAATTAAAAAATATATCGAATTCGATACTCGAAAATAAATATCGATTATCGATTAATGAAGAATAAAAAATATCGACGATATTTATCAAAAATTTTATAAAAAAATATCGATATTTTGATATATCGATTATTTTTACCCATCCCTAGTTTCGCTTGTAACAGGCATTATTGCGTCGATTGAGAAATCGCTGGGATTTGGAAACATTCACCGCACTTTACTCTTTTATGCTGCTTTTTAACACTTACCACACGCTGCCACCATGTTATGTTGGGTTCTTTTGGTAATAAAGAGTCAGATTGATTAGGAGTTTATTAATACACTTAACTTTCAACCTTCACTAGGTGTACAAACATATCTTATGCGTTTGAGAATCCACATCGGATGCATTTTTTACATCTCGAGCGTTTTTTTATCCACATCGGACACGTATGTCCCATTACATTTACGTATACTGCATCACGTGATCAAAGATTTTTTACATCTCAGATGCATCCGATGTGGATTCTCAAACGCAGCATACATCTATCTCCCCGAGTCTCCTTCGTTACCCCCTAACCTTAGTCTAGCGTCTCCCTGCAGGATCGCAATCCCCGGGTTGCCACGTCTTACATCAAATCCTGACCGAACAGGGTCGTTTGGAGTTAAAAGTGTTAAAGGAACTTGGCAGACCGAACGCAATGAGTGTAAGTTGGTGTAGTTCATTCCTACACCAGTGGGATGAACGAAAGAACCAATTAGGCATTCCAAACTGAATGGCTACCAGTGGGTTTTGACGGGGTATGATATGGCAAAATTATGGCAACCCTGTAGGCCTGGTGATTTGACAAGATCAATGAAATAGATAGTTACATAGATTGATCATCCATATTTTTCAAAATAAACATAAGCTTATGCCTTAAAGTAAAAATATAAGTAATTATTTTTTTTAATTACCTAAAGGCAAAAAATTGGTTTTAAAACACATTTTTGCTAAACCGATTCAAATTAATAAATATTTACCAGACAATATGGCCGCTCGTAAACGACCAGCTTTGAGCAATCTATATAACTATATATGTATCATTGACCCTGTTAATGACAACATGACAACAGGGTTGCCATATCTAAACTGTCATTACCCACTGGTAGCCATTTGGACAGGTCGTTGGAATGCCTAATTGTCAAGACTATTAATGTCAATATTATGTCATCTGTCATCAATAATTATCAACTTTTTTTCCTATTTGTAAGGTTAAAATTAAAAAAAAAAAGTAAAATTCTGATTGTTTTTTCAATTTTAATTATTTGTATTCATTATTAAACGATGGACAGGAAACAAGAGCAAGATACTTTTAATTTCCGTCAGGAGATTGGCGAAATTAAAATAGAACCAGAAATTGATTCCGATCAAAGAGAGCAAAACAAGTTTTATCCTGGAAAGCCTCAAACATTTAAAATCGAACATGGGGTTGTAAGTGGTGGTACATTTAATGCTTCTACATCTGAAACGATTGAACAATTCGCACATCTTAAAATGAAAGGAGAAATCATCGAATATGAACTGCCTAAAATTGAAGGACGTTTGGATTTGTCGACAAAAAATGACCTAGTTACGGTTTTTGAAAAGGTGCTTTATGTGAAAACGACCAAAGATATAAAAAATTCGTTTGGGAGAAATACGTAGGTTACAGACGGCTACAATTTAAAATTTGTTAGATGTATATAGGATGTCCCACATAAGAGAAAATATACAAAGTTATATTATTTTTAATGGAACACCCTGTTTTTTATTTTAGAATTAAAAACTACATCAAAAATAATGTCAGTTAACTAAAGGTTCCCTATTACTGTTATTATTAGTTTTCGATTTATTTGAATTTTTAAGGAAAAAAAGTCTCCCAGAAATTAATTGTTTACTATTGTTTGAATAATTTTTAATGAACTAATTTTTTTTTTCTTATGTGGGACATCCTGTATACATCTAACAAATTTTAAATTGTAGCTGTCTGTAACCTACGTATTCCTCCCAAACGAATTTTTTATATCTTTGGTCGTTTTCCCATAAAGCTCCGTCCCGTTGAGCGTGAGCCACCCTGTATACATTTTCCACATACATCTAACTCGAAACGTTTTTCTATATACACTCATTGCCAACGAAAATACTGAAAAATTTAAATTTTATACTTTTCCTCCAAATTTTCCATTACGGTCCATTTTAGAGAAATCGTGTAAAATCCAAAAATTATAAAGATCGATATCGCAAACATCTTTCTTAAAAATCAGAAATTTTTACATTTTGAAAAATTTCTCGAATACGAATCATATTAGAAAATTTTTGTATAGAACAAAAATTATAGGTAGAGAATATGTTTAGACTATTTTTAGGCTCTTGAAATATAAAACTTTTTAAAAAACGTGATATTTTTAAAAAAACACGGTAATTTACTAGCTTAGAACGAACCCAGCAGAGCACCTTGATTTTTTAAAGTTTTTTTCTCTGCTTTTTCTAAAAATAATCATACCACATTTTTTGGTTGAAATATTATAAAAATTATAAAACTTTTTTAAAAAAGTTATTATTTTTAAAGATTATTGAAACAAAGTCAGCAGAACACCTCAGATTATTATTTTTTTTAAATTTATATTGTCACATTTTTACCCTTTAATATTCACACCCCAGATTATTTTAAAAATCATGAAATGGTATCACAAATAAATTTAAAAGGAATTAATTAAATATTACTACTCAAAATGAGTTACTTGAATATGAAATAGTGAAATAGAATTAATTTAATATTAATGATCTGTGAATTAATTAAACGTTGATTATTCCACTTGGAAAATAAATAAATCATAAACAAATTATTTCTATAAAAAAGCAACCTAAGGTTGCTAGAAATTTAAATTATAATAAATTAAATCCGAAACCTATTGAAAAAAAAATTAGCTTCTGATATAGTCGATCTCAACAATAAATTAGCAATCTAAATCCCATATGCCAAATAACCCTCCTTTTTTTTGAGGTGCGTTAGAGTTGGACTTTGTTATCTAGTCTCCTTCAGTGAAGGTGAGCGTTGACGTTCAGCCTCTTTAGGTTTTAGTGTTGTAGATTCTCTATGGTTTCCTGAAGGGAGCGTTTGCTGCCGCATCTACCCCTGCGACAATTTATCCGTCGGCACGTTACCTTACACTTTAGATTGGGGGAGTTAGTTCGCGGCGGTAGCCTTCGCAACAGATTTTGAAGGTTTTTAGGCTCTCATTCTACTTATGTCTACCACTAAACAAGAAACACCTGGATGTTCTCTGATCTACCACCGGGAAATGCGCTCAGTTGGTACTCAACCGTTGAAACTAGTAAAGATTAGTTTTTCCAGATTATAAAGAATGATCTCTTTGCTAATATTTAACTCTGCGACGGTCGATCAGGAGAACAACAAAATAAATTTTGATAAAAAAGTTAATAGTGAAAGATTTTTACCTTTTATTGTGTGTATGTGTATATAACACTTAGTAATGCCGCATTAAAATTAATAACTTTTCGTTTTAGTTTTCAGACCGCCTAAAAAAAATCTGTTCAACGGCCACTTTGGAAGATGCTACGAAACTTGTTTCTATTGCGGCCAGTTTTTTCTTACAAAGACACAGTTTCTGTACCATTTTTTTATTGTTCATTATGTTAAGAAAGTAACAAAAGTTTATAAGCGAAAATATGGACAACATAAACATTGTCGGTGTAAAAATGGTTTACATCCCATAGTCGGACATCCACCTACAATAAATACTATAGTTTACTGCAATGAAAAACTGTTGCAGTGTGAAATTTGTTCTAAAACATTTTTAACCGAAAGAAATTTAAATAATCATTCGAAAATACACACTCGTAAAAACTTTTTCAAATGTGAATTATGTTTGAAACAGTTCAGCAATAAAAAAAATTTGAAAATGCATTTAAAAATTCACACTGGAAAAAATCTGTTTAAATGTGAAATATGTTCGAAACAGTTTGTCCGTAAAGACTCTTTAAAGGTGCATTTAAGAATTCACACTGGAAAAAAACCGTTCAAATGTGAAATATGTTCGAAACAGTTTATCCAGAAAGGCCGTTTAAAGGTGCATTTAAGAATTCACACAGGAGAGACACCGTTCAAATGTGAAATATGTTCGAAACAGTTTGTTGATAAAGACTATTTAAAAAATCATTTAAGAATTCACACTGGTGAAAAACCGTTCAAATGTGAAATATGTTCGAAACAGTTTATCCAAAAAAGCCATTTAAATGAGCATTTAAGAATTCACACTGGAGAAAAACCGTTCAAATGTGAAACATGTTCGAAACAGTTTGTGCGGAAAAGCGATTTAAAAATGCATTTAAGAATTCACACTGGAGAAAAACCGTTCAAATGTGAAATATGTTCGAAACAGTTTACACGGAAATACATGTTAACACATTTAAAAATTCACACAGGAGTAAAACCGTTCAAATGTGAAACATGTTCGAAACAGTTTATGCAGAAAAGCGATTTAAAAATGCATTTAAGAATTCACACAGGAGAAAAACTGTTCAAATGTGAAACATGTTCGAAAACCTTTGTACGGAAAAACGATTTAAAAAGGCATTTAAGAATTCACACTGGAGAAAAACCTTTTAAATGTGAAATATGTTCGAAACAGTTTATCCAGAAAGGCCATTTAAAGGTGCATTTAAGAATTCACACAGGAGAGACACCGTTCAAATGTGAAATATGTTCGAAACAGTTTGTTGATAAAGGCTGCTTAAAAAATCATTTAAGAATTCACACTGGAGAAAATCTGTTCAAGTCAAAAATATGTTCGAAACGAGCTGCTTAAAAAGATAGTTCGGAAACTAGACGAGAAAACGTTTCAACAGTAAAATATATATTATTGGAGTGTAAAATATGTTTGAAACAGTTATAGAGACAGTCTGATTAACCTTTAACTTGACAAGATCAGAAATACGCTTGATTAAATTTTGATTCAATAGGTTTTGTTAAAGTTGAAATTAAATTATTAAATCGTTTCCAATAAAAATGTAATTGATAAACGTAAGACTTTGATTTATACATGTATATCTGACGAATTTAGATTTTGTAAATGTATATCTAAATTCGTCCTTTATTTTTGAATTTTTAAACAATTTTGTCTAACCCGATCTGTGACAGGTCTTATTTTATAATAACGGTTATCATTAATAGAATTATTTGCAAAATGTAGAACAGCGTTTTTCTTAGTATTTTTTAGGCGCATTTATATTAGCTATTTTTTTATTTCTAAATTTTACACTCCAATAATATCTGTTTAGTGGTCCAAATTAGTTTACCACAATAAAACTAAATTTATTTTTGAATGTTTAAAATAAAAATATTGACAATTATATAAAGATTGTTAAAATTACATTTTGTATATAAATGTGTGCTTCAGGATTTTTTGTTTTTATTTATGTTCTGTCTTCCTACCGCAGCGTAGCAACGGCAGTAATATACAGAGTGTCCCATTAGTGCGTAATTATTCAATATTTCAATTTGTGTTATAGACACACAAACAAGTTAGTAGTATACCTAAGGTGTTACTGGATCAAATGGTAAGCTATCCATCTAGTTCTCAAGTCGGATGGCTTGAGTCCTGAAGAAGTAGCCGAAGAATAAGCAGAAGAAGTGATCGACAATGACAGGAAGGTTAGTGACGAACTATACTCACCTCCCTAGGTAGGCAGAGGTAAAAGAAGTGTCGCCGAAGGTAGGAAAAGGTAGCCAGGTGTCATAAGTACAGGTTTGCCAAGGTGTGTCATCTGTCACCTATACAGGTGAGCCTGAAGAGTATTGAGGAGCCTCGCCTAGCCTGTATTGTAGGGATAAAAAAATGTCTCCAAAGAATACAATGTACGAATATAAATCGATTGGTAATGATTAGTAGAATTGGAAATGTAAACAATTGTTGGAATATTGATAAAATATTTATTAATTATGTGTATATAAAAATTATAATTTGATATCTTTAAAAAGGTTATAGTTCAAATAACAGATATAGTAGTTATGATAAGCCAGTTCTGGTCAGAGGCAAGGTCAGAGGCAGGGTCAGAGGCAATTTATGTAATTAGTAATTACCCTAAGTAACCACCCCCCACCCTTAGCGCAATTAGCAAGTACCTCCCAATTACTCTGTAAACCAAGTAGTGAGTGTAATTACATAGTAAGTACTTTTCAATTACCCTATACACCATGTGTAATGATTATCGTAAGTACCTCTCATTACTTCATACACATTGAAATGTAATGAGTGTAGGTATCTTGTATATATAGCATGTCATGAAGTGTAATGAGTTTAATCTAAGTACCTCCCGGTTATTACTATTGTAGCGTACAGAGCGTTTTGTACCCTAAGTACATTCTAAATAACAGGCATAATTGTTTTTCATAAATGGGGGGTGAAGTCCGCACATCCTTGATTCTCAACCGTCAAGATTAGAGTGAGGAACCGGCCGGGCGCAAGCATACACGGCATGAATATCGAAGCAAGAGCTTAGGAAATGTGGGGGATATAATTAGCAAGTACTTCCCAATTACTCTATACCCGTACTGTAATGAGTGTAATCGCATAGTAAGTATCTTTCAATGTGTGCCTAGGTGGGATATAAAAATCTACACTTTGCAAGAGTTCAGGAGAATCAATAAGGTTATTTAGAAATTTAAAGATAAATAGAAAATCAATAAATTCTCTTCGGGAAGCTAACGTTTCATTATTTGTTGTGGCAAGCTTATTTGTATAAGAGTACGGTAGTGACAATTTAAAAGAACAATACATTAAAATTCTACGCTGTACTCTTTCAAGCTTTTCAATATGAATTTGCGCATATGGTGACCAAATAACAGAACAATATTCCAAATGTGAGCTTATGAGCGAATAAAATAAGATTTTAATTGTATGCAAATTCACAAAGTTTGCCGAGTACCTTCTCACAAATCCTAACTGTTTGAAGGCTTTCCCAGCAACATAATCGACATGCTGAGAAAAAGACAGATTAGATTGAAATATAACCCCAAGATCTTTTATACTGTCAATTTTATTAATACGATTTTCATGCAACTCATAAGTATGATTAATTAGGTTTATATTAAGCCCCTTATAAAAAGACACTACCTTATATTTTAAGGGATTAATTAATAATCCATGCAAAAAGCAGTATTCGTTCAAACTGTCAAAATTTTTCTGCAGTATGAGACAATCAGAGGGATCTTTAACGATATTATACAATTTGATATCATCAGCATACATTAACCCAGACAACACACCAAATCCCAGAGATATCCACAGAATATCTTTTGTGGATATCCAATATATCTACAGGATATCAGAAATATTCCGTGGATCTAATATGGATATCCAAATGTCTGTCTATATCCAGAATATAGAAGATATCCTATGGATATCCAGCAAAATATCTAATGGGTATCTTCCAGACAATACAAGAAATCCCAGAGATATCCACAGAATATATTTTGTGGATATCCAATATGGATATCCAACCAAACGTCCGTCTGTATCCCAGGATATAGAATTCAGATATTCAGCAAAATATTTTATGGGTAACTGTAGTAGAGGTTCATAATTAACCAATGATTATTGAATAACGTCGAAAGAAAATAGCAGAGATAAAAAAAAATTTCAACACTCAAAATATTTTCAACACTCGGCCTTTGATTTTGCCCACTAAGGAGCAAGTCATCCTTATTAGGACTCTTCAGCAATAAATAGAAATTCTCGACTCCAGCCTCTAATGGAGTCTGATTGTTATACAAATTTCGATCGAACTCAATTATGGCGGGTTGAGCATGAGTAGATGCGAAAGTGGTATCACACACTTAAAATCATATTTGAGTACTAGTTCATTTAAAATAATGTTAAAATCATATTTTCTTGGTAGCCAAGCAAATGAAAATATTTAATTCATATTCTATTTTATTTGTTTTATTTAATTCTTGTTCTTAATTTAAATTTGAATTCATCCGTAGACATTCAGCGTAATGTAGAGTAGGTTAGGTTTAAGTTAGTTTTAGGATTTGTGATATGGTTAAGTTGAATGGCCATTTGGCTAGACTACGCCATTTATACTTTGTAAATGTTGTTTTGCTGGTATAATAAAGACGTTTATTATTATTATTATTATTATTATTATTACCATCTATACTTAGTAAGCAAAATCAAAAATTAAATCTAGTGGATATCCACGATGGTTTGCGTTCGCGCCTAGACTTTGATATATTTAGTGGATATCCATGGAATAGTGAATACACCTTAAAAAAATTAATTTTAAATATCTGAACGGTACTATTAGCCACAATGGCGAGCACAATGGCGTAATTTTTTAATAATTTGCTATATAATTACTATTATTTATGGACATTTTCATGTCTATAAATTACATCTCATGGATATAAAATAGATATCCACCATGGATTGGATATTCAGTGGATATTGGGATGTCCAGTAGATAACCAAAGGATTTGGTGTGCTGTCTGGGAGACTTCAGTATCATTTAATTGTTTCACCACATCATTAATGTAAATGCTAAATAACAATGGGCCCAAATGTGATCCCTAGGGGACCCCTGATATCGCTGCATATTCACTAGAAATTGAATTTTTAATTTTGACACGACAAACACGATCTATAAAATAAGAAATTAGCCAGTTCAAAGCCTGTCCATAAATTCCTAGAGCATACAATTTACCCTTTAAAATATTGAGGTCAACTCGATCAAAAGCTTTCGTCAAATCTGTATAAATTGCATCTACTTGAGGACTATTTTCTACAGCAGTAGCAACATACTCGGTGAAGAGCATCAAATTGGTCGTAGTTGATCTGCCAACGTGAAAGCCATGTTGTTTGCTACTAATCACATTTGAAAGCTTTTCACTTAGTTGGTCATTAACAATACTCTCGAAAACTTTAGGAATTGACGATAAACTGGTAATCGATCTGTAATTAGTAATAAGCGAAGGATCTCCAGACTTCAACAAAGGTTTAACAAATGATGTTTTCCACTTGATGGGAAAAACGCCTTCAGTTAGCGATTTATTGAACCATAGAGGTCTTGTCATAGCAAAGGCACACTGCTTCAAAAACTGATTCGTAATCTGATCTGGAGGGTTATTCTCTAACTTTCAGCCGAAAACGTATACCAGCGAAAGCGCCAAGCGTACTTCTCAACAAAGTTCGATTACCAAAACGACAAGCATGCGATTTTGGTATTCTCTAATGCTAGATGCTTTTGCTATTCGCAAGTAATTTTCATTTTTGTCGTAAGCTGTCATAATTATAAATCGTAAATGTTGATTGGTCCGAATAACTAAGGTTAGTATTTGAATGCCATTTTGACAATATAATTAATAATTAATTCATTATTAAAAATAAACGCGGTGAAAAAGCAACCTCTCTAGAGCCCAATACTGAAATATATTGAGGCCAATCTCAATATTATAAAAAAAACAAAAACATAATAATCAGCATACAGCTGCTGACTTTTAGTCTTGGAATGGCATCAAATCCAGAACCAAAGCAAACAAAATCTGGAAACAATAAATCCTATATAAAAACGGGCGGTGGACCAGGAGATATGGAGGAAATGACAAATCTGAAAGTTTTTACCAATATCCAACTGATAACTACTTCCTGCCATGAAACGAAGTGCTGCTAATAGCTAAAATATGAGAAATTTGAAAGTTAATAATATTTTAAATCATCTAAATTTTCAAAGTCTGAGTACTCACTTTTCTATTTACAGTCAATGCAGTGTTTATTTTTGGATTCGGCACTAAGAGTTCAATCAGAGCCGCTAAGTTCGTCACATCATCCTTTTACAAACGAAATAGCTTGATAAATTGATTATCTGAAAATTCAAAAGCATTCTCCGGATTATAGTAGTGTCGATCTCGCGAGTTTCAGCATATTCTATGTTTTGAATAACATTTTGATATATATCAGGGCTGGTATATCTAAGGGGGTCGCGACATAGACCCAGTAAATGGATGAGGGGGTGACTGAGGCTAGGGGGGAAATAGTAGTCAGCTTAAGTTGGCAACACTTTTCTGACGTTCGTTTGAACGAGCATCGTGCATAATAATGTCAATATGGTACAAGTGGAATGAACCACTGTTTTCCTCATAGTCCAATGTCGAATTAAAACTAAAAACATTTTGTACTTTTTTATATACCAAATTATGCAATTTGTTTCCACTTTATTTTAATGTTACATGAATAGGTACATGCGTTTGTGCTGTGATAAATAAGTGTTCATGTGAAAATTATCTCTTAAACTACATTGTGATTGCACTCATCTCAAAACTGAATGCTGTAAATCCAGGATTTAAATCTTTCATAGTGTTGCTTGGGATAAATTGTAAAAAAGGTGTTGGACAAAACGTTTACAACCTAAAATTGCATGAAAAACATGATAGAAGAAGGAATTTTACCTTTCAACATTTTTAAGTGACTTTGTGGTTTGGTGAATGGACTATTACCACAGTCAAAAGATTCAAAGTAAAAAAAAAGTAACCAAGTTCTAATAAGAATACATAAGTTGAATATGAAAATGTAATTACTTGATTTAAATGTGATTTAATTAAGAGTTAAATAGAGGTTTCATATAAACAAAGTGCTGTAAAATGTAAATAAATGCAAAACCATTATTAAAGAGAAATTAGTTATCATCAAGAAGATATTTTGTAGTAGCTGGTCTCTATAAATAATAAATTTGAAAGACTGAATTAGTAGTCACTTTTACACCAGAAGTAAAAACAAAAAAAAAATGTGTGGTTGAGACTAATTTATGTATTTAATAAAAACATTTAACATAAAAGCAGGTGTTATTTGAAATGTTTTATTTTAGTTTAATAATCTTTATAAATTGTGGGTACATTTGATCTGAATCTTGCAAATACTATAAAATGCATATATGGTTAGTATTGGAGTAGAAGCACAAAAGTTTTGAATAAAAATATAGATACCGGAATATTTTGCTTGATTACTACACTTTGGATGTTTTTGTTGTAGTCTGCTGTTAACACTATTGTCCTGAAATATTAAAAAAGCTAGACAAAGGTTTGTCCAACTCTTTTGTCAGCTTTGTTAATCTATGCTACTGTTATTCTGCATGCAGACATTTTTTACTGGATATTTTCTCTTAGAACTGTATTCAGTTTCAAATTTCGGCCAGTTTTAGGAAAGTACCTCTGTTGTAAAGGTATTTCAAATCCATCCTTTGTAAGATGTAGACAACAAATATATGCTAAAATGTATAGAAAACAAATCGCAAGATATTGCACAAAATTATTTAAATTAACTAAAAACATACAAATGAAGTGAATAATACCTACCAACAATTTAAAAAGACCTAAAATAAATAGATTTAAGGGACTGGAGCTCTAAAAAAGGAATCAATAATTTGTTATGCATCATCTATAAGAAAATTGTCTTCATCTCTTCAATTACCTTTTAAAATAAACAAAACTAAAACAGCACAAAATTGAAAGTGATCTACTTTTCCCGACGTATTTTATGTACATCTGAGATTAATAATTTATTAAATTGAAATATTTTATCCTAAAAAATATGGGCATTTTATAATGGAAATATCAATTAAGAAATGACATTGATTTTTTTTATATTGGTAAACCTGGCGACTACAAGTTGCCACGTTGCCAGATCAATGACGACTATTATGTGACTACTATTTCGAAAAAAATGGCGTCCAAAATGGACTCCTATGTCGCGACCCCCTTATTAATATTTAAGTCCATATTATCTGTCTGGCTTATCTATGTCAACAAATCTTAGTATCATATGTCAAAACTTGAAGTGCGAACAGCAAAACGCTGCTCATCTGTAACTTTTTCAAAAGCGCTTTACGTTTTTCAAATGCGCACGGCACAGCAAGTAGAGAATACCAAAAAGTTCGTGCTATATGCTTTGTGATTTGTTTGCCGTGTTTCTAGAGAGACGTGCTAAGCGCTTTCAAAAACGTTGGTTAGAGAATAAGCCCCCTGGTCCAGGGCTCTTCCCAGTATCAAGTGAATTTAAATACTTTAACACATCGGTTATATTTATAGTAAAATTATTAACATTAACAAAATCATTATCAGCACATTTAAAATTGTCAGTGTCATTCTGATCAAAACTGTAAACTGAACAAAAATATTTAGCAAAAGCGTCTGCAGTTGACTGATTTTCAGTAAAAACTTTATCTTCTAATCTCATTTTACTAGGCATATCACAATTATGACGTTTAGAGTTCAAAAACTTCCAAAATGGTTTGAAGCTAAAATTAATCAACATTTCGGTATCCTGAACATATGATTGTCAACATTTTTTTGACAATCAGCGCGATCCTAAATTTTTATACTCATTATAATGGTGATTAGAATTGCTTTTTTTATATCTCAAATGAGCTGCTTTTTTTCCGATATCAAGTTTTTTATTTCCGTTGTAAACTAAATTGGAAATTTGTTATTGTAATTAATTTTTTTCTTAGGTACAAATAATTCTAAATTACTATAAACAATGTCATAGAAAATTGATACACAACTATTAACATCATTGTAAATAAAATACTGATCCCAGTTAATATTAATAAAAAGATCATTTAGGCTTTTATAGTCGGCCAAGTTAAAATCATAAATATTCTCATTCACATTACCACCTTCATTAAAGTTTAAAGACAAAGACAACTCAAGAGGTGGATGGTGTAAACTAGGTTTCAATAGAAAATAATCAGATAGAGACACACAATATCTACTAAAAACTAAATCTAAAACTCTGTTGTGGATAGTGGATTTCATTTAACTGATACATGTTGCTTAGCACTAAGTACTCAATTAACGTTGTGCTCTTGGACCTCCATTACTGGCTATAACACCATCAATTTCATTTAGCCAAAAAACTTCCGGAAGATTGTAATCGCCGACAAAATATATATTCTTGTCATCATAGCTTTCACATATATGTTCAACAGTTTGACCATGATACTCATACACATCCACACGGGAAGAAGGTGGGATATACACGACACAAATGCAACATTTCTTTTGAATCGGTACACAAATTTGATCACAATAAACTGCACCAATGGGGAGTTTCAACTTCACAGAATCGATGTTATTTTTAACAGCAATTAAGATTCATCCTTTTCTAGATTTACCTGTCAGTTCTGTATCGCGATCGTATCTGTATAACGAGTAGCCGGCAAACCTCAACTCTGCGTCCTCAATACCAATACACAGCCAAGTTTCAACATCGAAATCACAAGTAGACAAAGCAGTAACAAATTCCTTGGTTCTAGTTCTCATACCACCAACATTTTGATAATACAGGGACAATTGATTTAGTTTTCTAAAAAAATGTGTATTCTTATGGTTAGATTCGTATCTAGGAGCACGTGGTAAAAATTCCCTTACTGTAGCTTGACAGGGCCATATATCAGGATGCAGCAGTGCATCAAACAGAGATTGTCGTACACTCACTTTAAATGAACAATAATAGTCATTAGAAGTTAAAGTTTTGACCGAAAAATCAGTTTTTTTAACGAATGCTTTTTCGTTATGTAATCTCCAACCTGTTTGCAAATAAAAATGGTAAAAGTTTCCCTTTTGTTCTAATATGATTTTTTTTAGCACCAACATTTGAAAGCTGGAAAAGCAATTTTGAAATGGTTAATATAAGTGTAACTAATATTTACACTATAGCTAGAGCGTAGGAGAGTACAGAAGGAAATGTTATTTATTATGATTGCAATCTAACAAAAACAGGTAAGATGAATAATTTTCAGTTGTTTAAAACATTTAATGCAAATTTAACAGGTAAGCAATGCTCAGAACTATGATGTCGCTTGTTGAAAAGTCACGGAAGTTTTGTAAATTAGATGTTATTGCTCGTTGTTGCACAAGTCATATAAACCTAAGAGTTTGAAAGTTATTATTTCATATAAAAACTACAAAACTAAGGAATTTAAATATATTTGTAATATCGTTCGACAGTACTATGGCATGCACTTGAGCTTACAATAAGAATTATCAATCAAAATAAATAAGAGATTATAGGCATATTCTTTAGTAAATTTAAAACTATTACAAGAAACATCTAGTCAAATTTTTTATTAAGGAAAATAAATCCAAACTTAAATGTGACCAAAACGTAAAATAAAAGAAAACAAGAAATTATCTATGCCATATGTAATACAAAATAAAACGTACGACCGTTTCCCTTCAAAAACAATTACTGCTTTGGATAATTCCGCAATAGACATTGAATTATATCCAAAGAAAAACTACAAAGTTAAAAAATTAATATTTCAACATTCAAACTTTTATCTTGCTTATCATAGAGAGCGTTATTCTTGGACCGGCCTTGTCCTTATTAGGACTCATCAGCAAGGAATAGACATTCTCGATTTCGGTCACTAAAGGAATCTGAAAAGGCAGAGGTTGTGAGAGAATAAGTAGTAACAAAGCTTCGATTTTGCCAAGTGCGAAGGGTTTTACTTTTTTACCTTGTGTAATAAATATAATACTACAGTAAATATATGTTAATATTATGTTATTAAACTTAAAACATTTATATTACATTATAAAAAATAAAAAAACCTATTTAATAAAAGTTAATAAGGAACAAAAAATACAAATTTAGTTTTTTAAATTTTCATTACTGTTTGAACAAGATCATCTTTGTTAAGGTTTTTAATAATCGACATGTGATTTTCCTCCAAGGTTAGATACTCATAATTATAATTATTGATTTCTCAAAACAATTTTTTATTTTAAACTAATGGGAATGAACATTTTTTTGGCAAGTAATTGATTATGTGATTAAAAATACTTTTTTTAAAAATAATTCGACAGTTTCACACTAGTAATTACAGCCGAAACTGTTAAATTATCCCATTTTTTCCTAAAAAAATAATTTTCAGTTGCTGTTGCGCTAGAAAGTGTATCCTGGCCAGTAGAATATTTGATCAATTTTTTTGCAACATAAACAATGTTTTTTGAAATATTTAACAACTTAATTACAGTGTCTGTATACTTATTTTCTAACATAATATAATAATAATAATTCAACTTTTCCATCCTGGCTCCAGGAAAACGGTATGGAACACAACGCCATTGAATAGAGAGAAATAAAATAATACAAATGAGTGTGGACCGCAATAACCCATGCATATTACATTTCTTTGAAGTTCTTTTTCCATATTTACAAATACGATGACCAGACTCACGAATTTAAATTTCAATAAAATGAAAAAGGATATTAAAACAACTATAAGGTTTAAGATTATGCCTCTATATCCATTTGACAGTTTTATTTAAGTTTGCGCAGTCGTAATGTGATTAAGAAAGGCACAGAACCGCAAATTCTTGTGAGATTAGCTAACTTCTCAAATGTCATGTTTTCCAACGTTGAATAAAAATGAACATTGCAAACTTGTGGCTCCGAAAAAATAACAAATATTTACTCAACGTTCAAAATTGTCGTTGAAATCGGCATGGAAAGTTTCCAGCGTTGACTTATTTTTAATGGCCACAAAAATAACCTTGAATGTCTAGTTTAGACGAAGCTAATATTTGTATTTTCACAAATTTACGCAAACCTAGATGATGAAATTCAATAGTTAGATATCCAACTGGTGAATTGACGTTGTTCGTTAGCTCAAGAGGGACATCTATACTAGTCAGCCATTTCACTAGGTTTGAACCACAAAATATATATGAACACCAACACAGTAAGGTAACCAACTTGCGAATTGGCGCTGTTCGTTAACTCCATTGGTCATTGTAGGATTGGAATTAAACTTCTAAGGAATATTAAATTATTTATTTAGTTCAAAAATAAAATGTACACAAGTAAAAAACGCTCTTCTGGATGTGTGTTTAAAAATGGCAAGCATTTTTTTAATAGCTACGTCAGTTATTTTTATAACCAACATTGTATACATAATGAAAAGAAAGGCAACATAAAAATAACATCATAGTTCATTATTCAATCCACAGTTTGCATTACCTAATTTAATAATATAAAAATCATGTTTTAATCACATAAAATCAATATAGAGTACATACAATACAAAAGTTGTTATTTTTAGAATCGATTCATCTAACCAACAATTTAAACTTTTTGAACTCCATGAAAATAAATTCGCATAGTAACAAAAACCGTTAAAACAATAGGTTTATCTCTGTTATTATTTCAAACTACACCTCTTCTTCATATAAGTTTATTTTCGAAATGAGTTAGCCAGCAATGTCGTTGTCTCTCACGTGAAGATTATATGATGTTCAACCGGCCAATAGAAATATAACATCGTAACGCACGTCGGTCTACAGATATATAGAACAGTAAACATAAATTTTCAATTACTTGCTAGATTTTCGCAACACAATAAGTTGTTATAAGCCAACTTTCAATTACAAAATATTATGTAAACCAGTAGATTAAGTATAGTGTTCATAAACGTTAAAGTTTATGTTAGAGTTTATCAAGATTTAAATAAACTTGTCAATTGTATCCACACCTATAAGAAAAAGAAAATAATGGTATAGCTTTTTTTATAAACTTTATTTAATTACTTTTCAAAAATACTTTTTAATGCTTTATTTTCTTTATGAAAAATATAGTTGGTATAGAATTAGTTAAATTATAAATATAAATACAATATTAACCTAAATAATCTAAAAAGAGACAACAAATGACAATCGAAAGCCAATGTTAAAGTGTCCATTTTAATAATAATAATAATGATTTATTTTATGACAATTATAATATGTATGAAATTAGTCAATATTTAAAATACAATCTTAAACTTAAACTAGATAATCCAACTAAATATTGGTTAGAATATGTATTCCTCTCTGTAGAAAGCTTGAATATTTGTTAGATACTTCTTTAAATTCTAAAGCATTAGGAGCAGAAGAATTAAGTGAGCGGTATACAGCCTCAAAGAGTCAGAATCTTTGTGCAATTCTTGATAATTGAAATATACCACTTAATAAAGTTGTGGAGGTGGTGAAGAACAATGAGGAAAACATGGTAGCAGCTATAAATCAAACTGAAGAACTTCAGAAATATAAATATGTATCTTGCTTTGCCCATACGTTAAACTTGGGAGCTGAAGTAGCTACAGGACACCCCACAGTTTCACCACTTATTTCCAAAGTTAGAGAAATTGTGAAGTGGGTAAAAGAAAGTGTGATCAATGATCAAATTCGTCAAAAACAAAGGGAGTCAGGAATCGAAGGAGATTTAAACAAAATTATTCTGTATGGTAAAACACGCTGGAATTCAATGTTTTATATGATAGAAAGACTCTTAGAGCTGCAAGAGGTGGTAAATCCAATTTTATTAAAAACGATCCGTATGTATCGATTGTAGAGGCATTCGAGATCTAGCCCTTGAGAGAGATACATTAATGGCATGTTAACGTTTCTGTTCCGTTCAATAAATCATAGTGTTTAATTTAAAACAACCAATAGAAAAAATACTTCTACAGACGGTAGATAAACAACTTTTACTGCTTCTCCACTAGAATTTATGACCAAAGAACTATCACCATTACCATTTTAAAGATAATCTTTATGTTATTTTATGCTTACCAGCAATTAGATCAAGTGGACATAAAGAATGGTAAATATGGAAGGAAATGACTAAGAAATTCGGACAAATTGAATTCTGTTTACCATTATCATTTGCAACGTTACTAGATCCACATTTTAAAAATATAAATTTAGTGAATCTACTGACATCCGCTGGAGTAATCGAAAAAAAAAAATTCTTGACTCAGAATCAATGTTAAGTGAGACTGAGGAGCCGGTAACAGACGAATATGAAGATTATAAATCAAAGTACTTGAGACATCATAATGAAATGGCTCAGAAAAAGAAAAAAACAGCAGTTCTAGTACATACCGTACAGATGATAAACTCACTTTATATTTAAGGAACCCTATGCTACCTTTAAAGTCTAATCCCTTTAAAATACAGAGAAGTTCCGATACTCTGTGGTATCGATACTTTTCTTACGATACGATACCAGTATCGAACTTTATTTTTTGATATATTGTAATACCAAGTATCGATACTCTTCTTGGTATCGCACGTTCGTAAGGACCGATTTCACCGTTGTGTTAAACGAAGTTTAAAATGACATTTTTACATTAACAATGTCATTTTAATCTCCGTTTAACACAACGGTGGAATCGGTCCTAATAACAGCCCGGAACAGTGTTGCCAACCTTGAAGTAAGATTTTTCCCTCCAATTACCCTAAATGAAAAAAAGCCATACCGTTTAGGGATGCCACCGTTTCATTCCTCAAAACCCGGATCTTTGTTTCTAAAAAAAATCCTCATAATTTAATTTTATAAACCTAGTCCTTCTGTCTTTCAGCTTCTAAAATAAAAAAACAGTTCCAAGTATCCTTCTGTCCAGCTTCTAAAAAAATCCTCACTGTATTGTTAATAAACCAAAAAAAAGTTTTTTTCTAAAAGTTATCCAAGTATTCCCGGATGTTCAATTTGAACTGGATTAAAAATTGCCTTTTTGAGTTAACTTTTATCCTCTTGGGTTAAAAATTCCCGCCTGTTGGCAACACTGGCCCGAAAACAAATACATTAACGCCGATTGTAGAAACCTACATTCTTACCAGAGCTGTCACCTATCAGTAAGATTTAAATCATTTTTTGATTTAAATACTTTGATTTTAAATCTTTTTTAAAAAAATGATTTTTGATTTATGATTTAAATCTTTTTGAAAAGTATCTTTGATTTTTTATTTAAAAATTAGATTTAAATCTTTTTAAAACGATTTAAATCTTTTTAAAATGATTTAAATCTTTTTAAAACGATTTAAATCTTTTTAAAATGATTTAAATCTTTTTAAAACGATTTAAATCTTTTTAAAGCGATTTAAATCTTTTTAAGATTTTTAAGATCACCTGATTCGTCAAAATCGTTATCAACCTGTCTATTCCTGAATAACAATCTAGCCAACATGTCAGTAGGGTTGAATCAGAAATCTGAGAGAGAAAAAAGAAAAAGAAAAAATAGTGAAGTTTAACAAATAATTGCAATGACTAAAGATTATTCTTAAGTATGAAATTTTACAATATTTTTGACCCGATATTTTTTTTACACCGCAAGCAGCTAGAAATACTTTTTCATTATCGATATAATCCTGAAACTCTTTACAATATGTATTTTAAATGTATGCACACTTTTATTTCAGATTTGACATGAGTTGCATTAAGACGATTATGACTTTTTGACCAGTTCAATAAACACGCTTGGCATAGATAGAGCGAATTAATTAAATTTTTTATTTCTTTGCCTGATTCATCCACACATTTTTCAAAAAAATTAGCCCAAACGCGCTCACTTTGGTTATTTATTTCCTCGCAATAACTTCACGTTGAGAGAAGAACTCTTTTAATTCAACCCACTCAATTTCATTATTCATAGCCGGGAGATTTTGAAAATGAAATGCATTTTTCCGGGAGAGTCTCCTAAGTACAAAAAAAAAATATTTTTAAAGAGTCTGATGTATGTGCATCTATGGGCCATTCGCACCACTATTCGTTAAGCGATAAGCTGAGGTTAAATTGACATTGAATTACATTTTCATTCGCACCGTCATTTTTCTTTTCGTTAAGTAGTTTACCTAAACTGTAAATATTTGAGGTTTAAGATTTTAACGAAAGAAAATTGACAGTATGTGACAGATTTGTCAAATTGATAATTACGTGAAAAGAGCCATTATTTTTTTAAAATTTGGTGTGGTGTCCAAATTAAAATGGATTTACTGTTAAGGGATGATGACGATGATGAATTGGAAGCTGTTGAATTAATATTAAATGGAATACCGCGAAGAGTGTATACGAAAAGCTAATATTTTGATAGTTTCGATCCACAGACCCTTTTTCTAAGATTTCGGTTATCAAAAGAGGCTGTTTTGGAATTATTATCGCAAATAGAGAATAATTTGAAATTTCCCTATAATATGTTTGTATTAAATCCTACAATATTGGTATACATTTTGTGAGTTTATTCGATTTTTTTTAATGAATCCTATTAAAGAACAAGAAGCACCCTTGAGTAATATATGTAGAAGTACTACTTTGAAAATGGGATCAATTTTCTTCAAGTTCTTGAACAATTTAGAGACCCTGACCTACCACCCCTACATGATTATGTTGCCATCAACCTCAGAAATGAGTTAATAGATTACTTTGAAGCCCATGGTAATAGATTTGTATAATTCTTCAATAAAAATATAATTTTTAATATTTTTTTATAACTTTTTTTCTTACTAATAACTCTTGAAATAACCAAAAAACCAGTTGTTTAGTAATTATATTTTATGGTAAATACAATAGAAACGGAAAAATCGATAAATAAAGACAAAAAAAAAATATTTAGAAATCATTTATAGCAAAAAACCATAAAACCATAAATCTAAATATCTGAAAAGCAATCTTATACGTAGGTCATGATAAAAAAAGAAGAAAATCTCATAGTTGCCAAGTATTTTATTTGTTAAATAAAGCGTTGATTAAAAGCTGTTGGTGCGAACCATCATATCATAAACTTCACGTTAAATTTATCTAAAGCTTAGTTAACGAATACTTTTATGTGGTACCCGTGCGAATGGCCCTTAGTGGGGTGTTTATGTATGTACAATCTTAAGCACGTTAACTCAAGGAAGAGTTGACGGATTTAAATTATTTAAAAAAAAAAAAATCACTTTTCTTAAAAACTAGGTCTCCATTGTTTTGTGGCATCATAGGCATACCAAAATTATCTTTTAAAGGGTTTTTAAAATTCCTATTTACTAATCGACATGACATTTTTAAATAACAATTTTCATAACTATAGATATCAATCTGCATAAATCCTTAAAAATTTTATCCTGATCGGCTATTTATTATTTAAAATTAATATTTCCGTAAGAATTGCATTGGGCTAATAAAGATAAAAAACAAATACGAGAAAAGTTGATCGAGTTTTGCGTTTTATTTATGAGAAAATCACATAACTTAAGTATTCATTATCTTTGGCCTACCGAAAGCATTTGTTAAAGAGTTACCCAAATCTATAAAAAGATTTAAATATTTTGAAAATATTTATTTCGTTTAAAAAGATTTAAATCTTTCCTAAAATGATTTAAATATTTCGAAAAGATTTAAATCTTTCGAAATGATTTAAATCTTTCCTAAAATTATTTAAATCTTTCGAAATGATTTAAATCTTTCGAAATGATTTAAATCTTTCGAAATGATTTAAATCTTTCGAAAAGATTTAAATCTTTCCTAAAATGATTTAAATTGTAAAAAAGATTTAAATCTAAAAAAGATTTTTGATTTAAATCTTTCTTTTTAAAAAATCGATCTTTGATTTAAATCATTTGTTCAAATGCAAACGATTTATGATCTTTGATTTAAATCGTTTTTAAAATGATCTTAAACAGCTCTGATTCTTACAATGTTTCTTTATTGTGAATTTTTAAATGCTTCCTTAGACTGACTTTCTGTTTGAATGCTTCGGAACAAATGTCACATTTAAATGGTTTCTCATCAGAGTGAATTTGTAAATGTACTTTTGCTAGCTTTCTGTGTAAACACCTTAGAGCAAATGTTACACTTTGGTTTTTGATCAGTATGAATTAATAAGTGTTCTTTTAGACGACTTTTGTGATTAAATTCTTTAAAACAAATGTCCCATTTGAAAGGATTTTCATTAAAGTGAGTTAATAAATGTTGCTGTAGATGGTACTTTCTGGTAAATTATTTTAAACAAATATCACACTTGATTGTTTCTTTATTGTGAATTTCTAAATGTTGCCTTAAACTAACTTTTTGTTTGAATGCTTCGGAACAAATGTAACTTATATGGTGTTTCATTAGAATGACTTTGTAAATGTACGCTTAAACTAGATTTCTGTGTAAATTCCTTAGAGCAAATGTTGCGCTTTGGTTTTTGATTAGTATGATTCAATAAGTGTTGATTGAAATGATGTTTCTGATTAAATTCTTTAAAACAAATGTCACATTTGTAAGGATTTTTATTAAAATGAATTTTTAAATGTGCCCTTAGATATACATTTTTAGTAAACTTTTTTAAACAAATATCACACTTAATTAATGTTTTTATTGTGAATTTTTAAATGACGTTTTAGACAAAGTTTCTGTTTGAATACTTCGGAACAAATGTCACATTTGAAAATATTTTCATTAAAGTGAATTAATAAATGTTGTTGTAGAGAGGTCTTTCTAATAAATTTTTTCAAACAAATATCACACTTGAATGTTTCGTTATTGTGAGTTTCTAAATGGTGCCTTAGACCGACTTTCTGTTTGAATGCTTCTGAACAATGATCACACTTATATGGTCTTTCATCAGAATGACTTTGTAAATGTACTCTTAAACTATTTTTATGTGTAAATTCCTTAGAGCAAATGTTACACTTTGGTTTTTGATCAGTATGAATTAATAAGTGTTCATTTAGATAACGTTTTTGATTAAATTCTTTAAAACAAATGTCACATTTGAAAGGATTTTCGCTATGAATAATTAAATGTTGCTGTAGATATCTCTTTCTAGTAAATTCTTTCAAACAAATATCACACTTGAATGTTTCGTTATTGTGAGTTTCTAAATGGTGCCTTAGACCGAATTTCTGTTTGAATGCTTCGGAACAATGATTACACTTATATGGTCTTTCATCAGAATGACTTTGTAAATGTACTCTTAAATTAGATTTATGTGTAATTCCTTAGAGCAAATGTTGCACTTTGGTTTTTGATCAGTATGAATTAATAAATGTTCTTTTAGATGACCTTTGTGATTAAATTCTTTAAAACAAATGTAACATTTGAATGGATTTTCATTAAAGTGAATTATTAAATGTTTTTGTAGATAGTCCTTTTTAGTAAATTCTTTTAAACAAATATCGCACTTTAATGTTTCTTTATTGTGAATTTCTAAATGTCGTCTTAAGCCGATTTTCTGTTTGAATGCTTCGGAACAATGATCACACTTATATGGTCTTTCATCAGAATGACTTTGTAAATGTACTCTTAAACTAGATTTATGTGTAAATTCCTTAGAGCAAATGTTGCACTTTGGTTTTTGATCAGTATGATTTAATAAGTGTTGATTGAGATGTACTTTCTGATTAAATTCTTTAAAACAAATATCACATTTGAATGGATTTTCATTAAAGTGAATTAATAAATGTTTTTTTAAATAGGCTTTTTTAGTAAATTCTTTTAAACAAACATCACACTTTAATGTTTGTTTATTGTGAATTTCTAAATGTCGCGTAGGCCGACTTTCTGTTTGAATGCTTCGGAACAATGATCACACTTATATGGTCTTTCATCAGAATGACTTTGTAAATGTACCGTTAAGTTATATTTATTTGAAAAAACCTTACAACAAATGTTGCATTTTGGTTTGTCCTTACTGTGAATTATTAAGTGTTGATTTAAATCATCTTTTTGAATAAATTTTTTGTAACAAATACCACATTTAAAATGATAATCAACAAAGTGAATTTTTAAATGCGCCCGTAAAGAGTCCTTTCCGAAATATTCATTGGAACAAATGTTACATTTAAGTACTTTTTTAATATAGTGAATTTTTAAATGTCGACGTAGATTGACTTTCTTTTGAAATGCTTTAGAACAAATCTCACATTTAAATTGTGTTTCATTAGAGTGACTTCGTAAATGTACCTTCAAGCTACTTTTCTGTGTAAAAACCTGACACTTCAGATTTTCATTAATATGAATTAATAAATGTTCGTTTAGTTTAACCTTCTGAGTAAATTCTTTAGAACAAACATCACATTTGAAACGACTTTTATTGAAGTGAGTTTTTAAATGTATCCGTAGAGAAATCTTTCTAAAATATTCATTCGAACAAATGTTACATTTAAATTGTTTTTCATTAGAGTGAACTTTTAAATGGAATTGCAGATAGGTCTTTCTGTCGAATTTTCTGAAACACATTTTACATTGGAACGGTTGTTCATGAGAATGAGTTGATATATGAGTTAATAATTCTGATCTAAAATATTCCTTCGAACAAACATTGCATTTAAAAAGTTGATCAGGGTGACAACTTTTTAAATGGACATCGAAACTGTTTATATCGAGGTATATATTAGAGCAAATGTCACATTTAAAAGTTTTCTCGCTTGTTTGTTGTTCGAATGTCTTGGATATTATTTTCCTTTTATTATTCACTGAATGGATGTAATGGTGTAGCAAAAATTCCAATTTTTCTGCAAATGTTTTGCCGCAGAATTTGCAAACTACGGGTCGTTT
>OV651823.1:42468311-42526313 GCA_927349885.1 Psylliodes chrysocephalus | reverse complement strand
TGATTAAATTCTTTAAAACAAATATCACATTTGAATGGATTTTCATTAAAGTGAATTAATAAATGTTTTTTTAAATAGGCTTTTTTAGTAAATTCTTTTAAACAAACATCACACTTTAATGTTTGTTTATTGTGAATTTCTAAATGTCGCGTTAGGCCGACTTTCTGTTTGAATGCTTCGGAACAATGATCACACTTATATGGTCTTTTATCAGAATGACTTTGTAAATGTACCGTTAAGTTATATTTATTTGAAAAAACCTTACAACAAATGTTGCATTTTGGTTTGTCCTTACTGTGAATTATTAAGTGTTGATTTAAATCATCTTTTTGAATAAATTTTTTGTAACAAATACCACATTTAAAATGATAATCAACAAAGTGAATTTTTAAATGCGCCCGTAAAGAGTCCTTTCCGAAATATTCATTGGAACAAATGTTACATTTAAGTACTTTTTTAATATAGTGAATTTTTAAATGTCGACGTAGATTGACTTTCTTTTGAAATGCTTTAGAACAAATCTCACATTTAAATTGTGTTTCATTAGAGTGACTTCGTAAATGTACCTTCAAGCTACTTTTCTGTGTAAAAACCTGACACTTCAGATTTTCATTAATATGAATTAATAAATGTTCGTTTAGTTTAACCTTCTGAGTAAATTCTTTAGAACAAACATCACATTTGAAACGACTTTTATTGAAGTGAGTTTTTAAATGTGTCCGTAGAGAAATCTTTCTAAAATATTCATTCGAACAAATGTTACATTTAAATTGTTTTTCATTAGAGTGAACTTTTAAATGGAATTGCAGATAGGTCTTTCTGTCGAATTTTCTGAAACACATTTTACATTGGAACGGTTGTTCATGAGAATGAGTTGATATATGAGTTAATAATTCTGATCTAAAATATTCCTTCGAACAAACATTGCATTTAAAAAGTTGATCAGGGTGACAACTTTTTAAATGGACATGGAAACTGTTTATATCGAGGTATATATTAGAGCAAATGTCACATTTAAAAGTTTTCTCGCTTGTTTGTTGTTCGAATGTCTTGGATATTATTTTCCTTTTATTATTCACTGAATGGATGTAATGGTGTAGCAAAAATTCCAATTTTTCTGCAAATGTTTTGCCGCAGAATTTGCAAACTACGGGTCGTTTTTCAATAAGTCCTTCGCCTGGATGTAGATTTGATATTGAAGATGGATAATCTGTAATTAGAAATATAAGTAGTCAATAAAATATAAATTGAATTGTTTATTTGGGTAAAAGTATAACATTATTTTTTTTAAAGAATACATAAAAATTTTACAAATTAATGTTACTACAGCCTTCAACAATATTCATCTTATGTTACTAAGAGTAGTAAGTGACCAGTAACATAATGTCATGGATAGAAAATAGAAAGTAACAAATCATACGGTAATTACGGTACTCCCTGTATGATAGAAAATAAATTTTCCCTTAAGAATTATTATTATTAGAGAGAGAGAGAGAGAGAGAGAGAGAGAGAGAGAAAAAAAAAAAGAGAGAGAGAGAGAGAGATAGGATATGCGTTTATTGTCTAAGATAAAATCTTCTTGACAAACAAATATACAATACATTAGAAAATAGGTAACTTTAATACACATATACATATAAAATATACAGATATAAACATTATATAATAAAAATATAGTTTTTCAGACATCGCTTTGATTAAATAGATATGAAAGAAATTATCAAAGTGAGTCGTCGTTAAAATATTCTGTTAAGTCATAGTATGCTTTACAAGCTAGTCGTTCCTGAAGTTTTTTCCTAAAATTTTAATTTTTTATGGCAATAGGGAGTTTATTTTACATTTTGATGCCATTATAGATAAGCAAGTCCCTCCCTAACTAGGATAGATTTAGGAGTAAGCAGTTATAAATTGGTTGCATTTCGTCCGGTACGATTGTTGTTGTAAGCAAATCTTTTCTTATATATTAAGCAAATAGTCTCTAACAGATATAAAGATGTTAAAGTTAATATTTTGTGTTTGAGGAAAGTGGTTTGCAATAAAAACGGCTTTGTGCCTGACACACCCAGACAGCACACGACATCTTAAAGACGTCTGTTTTATGTCGTAGTTATGACTGAATGCCTAAAGACCTAAAAAAGACGTTTTAAAGACGTCTTTTAGGACACATAAATAGACGTCTTTTAAATGTCTATCTATTTAAAAAATATAAAAAATAATGGTAACATTAAAAAAAGTACTGGCTTACTTGTCATTTCTAATTTCACAAAATATATATTTTTTTTTAATTTTTTTTTATTAATTTACATAATTTACTTATTTTTTTTTATTTATTCAGGAGCATTTGTTCATTAGAGTAAGTAAATATTTGATAACATAAAAATAATAATAATAAATATAACTCTTAGGACCGATTCTACCGTTGTGATAGACGAAGTTTAAAATGACATTTTTACATTTACAATGTCATTTTAATCGCAACGGTGGAATTGGCCCTAAATAAAATTAACGATTAAAACATATTAAGAAAAATTTAATTACGCGCTCTTTCAACTTGACCGGAACTTGGTTCAACGATCGAAGCGAATGTTTTTATTATGCTTTGTCTTTTTTCAACAGTAGAATTTAAACAAGGACGTGTATCGGAATGTGAGTATTATTGGGGTTCTGTGGTTCGTAGCGTTCTGCGTTGTCCTTTCGTTGTCATTTGTCGTTGATGTTGAAGATGAAAGCCGAGAAGTTAGTTTTTGCACAGTCCTAGTTTTTGTTCGTTATTCGTTGATTTTTTATTTGTGTCTTGTGCCGTGGATTACTGTGAATATATAAGCATAAAAGATTACTGCATATACTGAAAAACCAAATAGAAGAACCCTTATTAGTGTTTTAAGTACGTCTAGGCGTCTAGAGCTGACTTAGAAGCTTCATCGGATGTAAATTATCTTAATTAGAGTTGAAAGTACAGGAAGATTGCTATTCTTTGACCGCCCTTAACCCACACTATCTACTGAAAATCCTATTTAAGCGAATTTGACAGAGTGAGCTATAATGCATAATATTTTAAACAGCGCAGTTAAAATTATTGCAACCCAGACTGGCTCAGAAGAGCATTCGACAGAAGATTAACCACTAACGGAGGAAGAATAAAAAAAAAATAATAATTTGTAATATTACTTTTTTTTTTCGAAATGTTTCTGTATTTTGTTAATAATAATGTTTATAGAAAATATGTTTTATTTTGTATAGAAGGAATTTACAAAAGCTTTTAAAACTAAATCCGAGAGTACGTCTTAACAATGTCGAAAAACAGACATATTCAAGATGTCTTAAGAACGTTACCTTTTGTAACATCAAACGGCTTAAAGATGTCTTTAAGACGTTTGGCCGGCGTCATAAGACGTCTTATAGACGTCTGTCATGTCTCTGACAGACGTCTTAAAGATGTATTTGTGCTGTCTGGGCATGTACAGCAAATTTTTGAAGTAAATTCGAGAAACGCTAAAATGGTGATTCCCACCTTATCGAGACTGAGGCCCACAAATGTAAACTCGTAGCGTAACAAAAACGAGAAATGATTTAACTTTGAAAGAAATACCGAAAGCTGATAGTAGTATTAGCACATTGAATTTTTTGGTTTATGAAGCATTGGCATTACTTAGGTTAATCCATGTGATGATTTTCACAAGCCTTGATTTTTAGAACCATTCTATATCGCCTTTTGATTAGGGTTTAAAAATGTGTTCGAGCAATTTATCCAATAATAATTGGCCCCTTTATCTCTTAAGCCTGCTCATGTAAAATACTTGGGCTCCTTACTTCGCCTATTTATATTCTATTAATAAAGGACAGAAGAATGAGTATTGCAACTATGTTAAAAGAAATAAATTGGCTTTCAGTTCAGAATTATGTTCAATACATAACTGATATTTATTTATAAAATAAAAATGGCATAGCACCATCGCATCAGATCTATTAGAAAAAATTCAATATAATTCGCAATATCACAATTAAATATACACCCCACAAAAATTATCGCATCACTAAAATGTTTGCAATGTATGTTTATAAAAACAGGCAGCGCTAAAAAACTGTATTTCTCCTCTAATAACAGAGAGAATAAAACAATCAAAAAAATAAAATTTTGCGAAAAATGAGGCTAAAGTAGGCTATTAATTATAACATGCTATTATTGCTGGTACACTCCACAGTGTGTTACGAATTTTCCAACCAAAAACCTATATTAATGTAACATCCTGTATACACTCTAAAATTAAATTTTATTTAAAGATTCAAAGAGATTACTATTCCTGAAGAATCAACTTATCTTCCAAAAAAAGAATATCCAAATCAATTAAAAAGTTCAAAAAAAATCTCCAAATTTTTAAAAACTATTAGTGATGCGATAATGTATGTGGGGTGTATATAAGAAGCCAATCTGACTTTCATGTACGGCAAGCAATCACTAAAAGTGCCCAAACTACAATTTTTATTAAAGGTTTAAAAAATTTAATAGACTGTCTACAGAAATTAAAAAAAACAACAATAAATGTATTCAAAAGTAACCTCAAACAATACTTGATAAATAAACAGAACGGATATACTTTCCTGTGATAATACTCTTTAAACCTGCCCTTTTTAAGTATTTTCCTTAATTTATTATTTTACCCCTCATTTTATCCGCATTTATTGTAGATTATTTGTTTTGAGATCATGTACTTTATTTTAAAAAATTACTATATGTTATATTAATACTACTTACTATGTTTAAATTATTAAACGATAGGTTATAGCAACTTATAGCCACTAAACTATTTTTTTCTACGATCGTGCAAAAAGTGACTATTTTTTACTCTATATACTGTGCCAAAAGTTTAATGTTTAGCACTAGTGCAAAAAGTAGCTTACTTTTGTGCACTAGTGCAAAAAAGTAACTTATTTTTTGCACTAGTGCAAAAAACACTTCGAATTGTCAGTCAATTTTTTGGAAAAAAATAAAAAAAGAACACAGCGCCGGGAATCAAACCCGAACTTCTCCGGTGGGTGGTAAACATCTTAGCCGTTAGGCCATCATGGGTTTTAAAGAAACGTTTCGTAAACCAAAATATATACAGTCACTTTATTACTGGAATTTGTGATTAAATTTCAAAAAGTAGAAATATATATTTTATCTACCCTTTTGTTAATACCAAATTCGCTTGTTAGATAGGAATGAAATAAAATACAGAATTGAAAGATTTTTTACTCTAATTTTAATTAATGCAAATATTTCTTAATTTTCATAGTTACCTATGAATTATTTTGTAAATACCTTGAACTGTAAGAATATTTTCGTGTTACATCCAGTTACATCTGCGTATTTGTCTCTGTGTGTGTCAAATTAATAGTTTAAACATTTAAGTTGTAAAGTTATTAAAAATGTTCAGTTCGGATAGTGAGGAAGAAACTATCAGTTTCTGTACTCCTCCAGATTTAGTGGAAAGAGCTAATGAAGCAACGGCAGATTTACTACCCAATAAATCAAAAAAAAAAATATGAAGTATGTTATTAACGGTTCACAGAATGGTGTGAGGCTAAATCTGTTGGAAATATTACAGAAAACGTAGTACTTGCATTTTAAAAGAAAAGTCGGAAATACTGAAGACATCGACTTTGTGGTCAGAGTACTCAAAGCTAAAGGCTACACTTTTAATAAACTATAATGTGGAAATTCGAAATTTTCAAAAATTAATTCCTTTTTTAAAGAAGAAGTCGGTAGGGTATCGCCCCAAAAAGTCCAAAGTTTTTTCAAGAGAGCAACTTGATAAGTTTTTAGTTGAAGCTCCCGACAGTAAATATTTAATGATGAAGGTAAAATATAAAAATAATCTTTTTTTAACTTTATACGTAGGTATTTGTTTCTTTTAGATAGTTGCAGTATTTGGGATTGCAGGAGCATGCCGCAGGGATGAGTTACAGAAACTTACTTTAAATGATATAAATAACATGAATTCTATCATAACAGTAAAAATTCCCGACAGCAAGACCAACAAACCTCGATCATTTGTAATAAGCGGACAAATTAGATCTTTTAATTTTGTGGAAATGTATCGCAAATATGCATCCCTCCGTCCCCAATCAACAAGCCACAATAGATTTTTTATTAGATACTATGACGGAAAATGTTCCGTTCAACCTGTTGGTGTAAACACTTTTGGCAAAATCCCAAGTGATATTGCCAAATGTTTAAATATTGAAAACCCAATGGAATACACGGGACACTGCTTTCGCAGATCTTCTGCAACCTTACTAGTAGAATCCGGCGCAGATATATTAACTTTGAAACGGCACGGAGGGTGGAAATCCTCAACTGTAGCTGAGGGCTACATTGAGGAGTCTATTTCTAAAAAAACAGAAATAGTTGCTCAAATTCTTGAAGGTCAACCAAGTACCAGCACCGGAAGCTTCACAATACGAAAAAGAGGTGTTTCAAATGAAGAGCCAGTCAAAAATGAAACCAAAATTCAAAATATTGCTGGAAATGAAGTTTTTCCGTCACTAAACATAGTAAACTGCAATAACTGCGACATTAAAATTGAAGTAAACTCAAAAAAGTAAAATAAGAGATTTTTGTTGTACCTTTTGTAAAATATTCTAATAAAATTTGATATAAGAGTATATTTTATTTCGATCGTAGAAAAAATATTGTGTGCAACACGTGCAAAAAGCATATTTGTTGCACTCAGCATGATTGCAGCTTTCGACTTCGTCTCAAGCTGCAAACTTCATGCTTCGTGCAACAAAGATACACTTTTTGCACTAGTTACACAAATTGTTAAAATATATACCAAAACTTAACTATGCTACTGGTGTGCCATCTATTGATGTCACCTTACAACTTGTATCATGTGTCTTTGTCAAGTATAGAAATAAAGTTAGTCTTTCCAAACAACTCGAACCGGTAGTTTTAATAGGTTATGAGCCCAGTTCACGAGCAGAAATAAAAGCCGGAGATAATAGTAATATTAGTGTCGAGTATAATTTTGGCTATAATTTTAGTTATCGGAAAATGGCTGTTAACTACTTAACTAGTGTGCCGAAGCTAGTAGGTCGGGAAAACTATGACGATTGGTCGTTTGCCGTCGAAAATGTTCTCGTCCTTGAAGGTTTATCCAAGTGCATTGCCGGCACCGAGGAAGATACCGTTCTAGTAGCAAAAGCAAAAGCTAAGTTGATTTTAACTCTCGATCCATCTTTATTCGTACACATAAAAGATGCAGTAACGGCTAAAGACGTTTGGACGAAGTTAAAGAACCTTTATGATGACAGTGGTTTCTCGAGAAAGATAGGGTTATTACGTACCCTGATATCTTTACGTTTAGAAAACTGTGACTCTATGGAATTATACGTGAATCAAGTCGTTGAAACCTCGCAAAAACTGCGTAGAACTGGATTCAAGATCGACGAAGAATGGGTAGGTTCATTACTTTTGGCGGGATTGCCAGAAAAGTTTTCACCTATGATAATGGCAGTTGAACATTCCGGAATTGTCATAAATACAGATACCATCAAAACAAAGTTACTAGACATGAGCATAGATGGAGCTAGTGGAAATTCTGGAGGAGCCTTCGCTGTCAAAAGCAAGCAGTTCACAAAGAAGTCGAGAGAGGGCAGCAGTGGTATTGAAAGAATGTCAAGTAGTCAAATGTCAAACTTCACTGATGTAAACAAAACAAGAACTGACAGAAGTAACATTACTTGTTTTAAATGCAAGCAGCCCGGCCATTTCAGGACAAAATGTCCAAATAATAAACAAATGTATGCATTAAGTGCCGTGTTTACAAATGGTGAATTTCAAAACACAGATTGGTACATTGATAGTGGAGCAAGTTTTCATTTAACCGCAAAGAAGGATTGGTTGATCAATAAAAGAAAACCAGATTTGACAGAGATTATGGTAGCTAATAAATCCAAAATATCAGTTGAATGTGCAGGTGATCTTAAAATGAAAACAGTGCCAGATAAAGAAACTGTCAATATTATTTTAAAAGATGTGCAGTATGTTCCAGATTTAACTACAAACTTGTTATCAGTGGGTCAATTAGTAATGGCAACAAAGTGAATTTTAATGAAACGGGTTGCAAAATCTACAATGCCCAGAATGTTTTAGTGGGAACAGCAGACTTAATAAATAATGTGTATAAGTTAAAATTAGAAAAACAGAACGTAGGTTTGCTAACGACTCCTGTTATCACAAGTGATCTTTGGCATAGACGTTTAGGACACATAAATGCAAACTATTTAAATAAAATGGTAGGACTAGTGGATGGACTTATTTATAAAGGACAAGCAAATATTCAGAAAGTTAATTGTGAAGTTTGTTGTGAAGCAAAACAAACCCGTTTACCTTTTCCAACCAAGGGTAGCAGAGCAGGAGGTTTGTTAGAGGTTATTCACAGTGATATTTGCGGCCCCATGGAAAAACGGTCAGTTGGAGGATCTAAATATTTTCTTACCTTCATAGATGACTATAGCAGAATGTGCTACACATATTTTTTAAAGACAAAAGATGAAGCACTTGAAAAATTTAAAGAATTCAAAAATCTAGTAGAGAAGCAAAAGAATAAACAGATTATAGTGCTACGAACAGACAATGGTGGGGAATATTGCAGTAAATAGTTCGAACATTTTCTAAAAGATAATGGCATTATTCATCAGAAAATCAATAGTCATACCCCTGAACAAAACGGTATGGCAGAAAGGTTTAACCGCACTATAGTAGAAAAAGCAAAATGTTTACTCTTTGATCAGAATCTAGATAAGATTTTTTGGGCCGAAGCTTGCAACAAAGCATGTTATTTAATGAATCGTTCAGTAGCTTCAGGTGTCTCAAAAACTCCGTTTGAAATTTGGACTGGTAAAAAACCGGATATTAGTCATTTAAGAGTATTTGGTAGCACTACAATGGTCCATATCCCTAAAGTGAATAGACAAAAGTGGGATAAGAAGGCAACAAAACATATCCTAGTTGGTTATGATGAGAATACCAAAGGTTATAGATTGTATAATCCAAATTCCAAAAAAATTATAAATAGCCGAGATGTAACTGTGATGGAAAATACTAATGAAATAAGTATTGTCATAGAAGACAAAACTGATAGAGCAGAAGTATCAGATTTAGTGGGGGAAGTTTCCTTAACTGAAGACAATGTCGATTATGAAGTTTTGTCAGATGTTACTGAAAGTGAAAAAGCAGAGAATGACAGCGATTATAGTCCCAAATTAAATGACAGTAACCTTCAAGAATCTATAAGATCTCAAAGAACACCAAAGCCGAAAGTTGACAATGATTTTGTGTCATATATGTGTGAAAGGATTGAGAATATTGAAAGCGTTCCAATAAGTGTCTCAGAAGCCATGTCGAAGCCAGATGGAGTTCTTTGGAAAAGTGCTATAGAAGAGGAGTTGGAATCATTTAAAGAAAATAATGCATGGGAACTCGTCAATTTGGAAGAAAATTCAACAATAGTGGATTGTAAGTGGGTTTTCAAGAAAAAAGTGAATAGTGCGGGCGATGTTAAATATCGGGCAAGATTAGTGGCTAAGGGTTTTACCCAAAAGCAAGGTATCGATTATAGTGAGACGTTTTCACCTGTGGTAAGGCATTCTACTTTAAGATTACTATTTGCTTTGGCTGTAAAACTAAATTTAGATATTAGACATCTTGATGTTAAAACTGCTTTCCTTAATGGTTTTCTAAAAGGAAAAGTTTTTATGAAAATACCTGAAGGTTTCATATGTGCAAGTTCAGATAAAAACAAAGTTTTGAAACTAAATAGGGCCATATATGGTCTCAAACAATCTTCCAAGTGTTGGAATGATAGAGTCAATACAGTTTTGTTAGAATTGGGTTATGTAAAGTCCAAATATGAACCTTGTGTTTTTATAAAAAGAAATAATGATTTGTATACTATTGTGACATTATATGTCGATGATTTTTTTATTTTTTCAAATTGTGAAAGAGATACTCTTTTTTTGAAAAATGAATTGAGTTCTAGATTTAAAATTAAAGACTTGGGAAATTTAAAAGAATGTTTAGGTATGAATGTTAATTATAACAAAGAAATGGGTGTTTTAACTTTAAATCAGAAAGTTTATATTGATCAGTTATTAAAGATTTTCAATATGGCTGATAGTAAAGTGGCTAAAACTCCCATTGAAAGTAAATTAAATTTAGAGTTAAGTGATCAGAGTGTGACTGAAGTACCATATCAGAATTTAATTGGAAGTTTAATGTACCTGGCCGTGCTTACTAGGCCTGATATTGTTTACAGTGTTAGCTACTTGAGTCAATTTAATAAGTCACACACTGAGCAGCATTGGAAATACGCTAAACGCATTTTAAGTTACTTAAAAGGAACTAAAGATTATTGTTTGAGATTTTCCAAAGAAAACATGGAACTAGTTGGTTTTGTAGATGCTGATTGGGGCAACAATTTATTAGATAGAAAATCATATACTGGATATGCTTTTAAATTTTGTGGTTCCGTGATTTCGTGGGAAAGTACTAAACAAAAAACCGTTGCACTTTCTAGCACTGAAGCGGAATACATGGCCATTTCAGAGGCAGCTAAAGAAGCAATTTATATAAAAAATTTGCTACATGAGCTAACAGGAACTGATCAATGTATTGTCCTCTTTAATGACAATCAGGGTGCTATTAATTTGTCAGCAAATCACACAAATCATAAGAGGTCTAAACATATTGATATGAGACATCATTTTATAAGAGAAGTTATTGCCAATAAACAGATTGTTTTAAAGTATTTACCTACTAATATGATGCCAGCTGATGTACTGACAAAAGGTTTAGCAACTGATAAACATTTTCATTTTTTAGAATTGTTAGGTGTGACAGATGTTGCTAATTGTTAAGCATATTTTATTTGTTAAGTTTTTGTAAGTGGGGGTGTTAAAATATATACCAAAACTTAACTATGCTACTGGTGTGCCATCTATTGATGTCACCTTACAACTTGTATCATGTGTCTTTGTCAAGTATAGAAATAAAGTTAGTCTTTCCAAACAACTCGAACCGGTAGTTTTAATACAAATAACTATTGTGTTAAAGTAGATCCATAGAGAGCAATGTAATTTACAAAGACATTCTTTCAACATACAAATAAATGACAACTTTATAATTAAAATGAAAAATACAATAAAATAACCCAGTATCATAACAGATCCAAATTTAAAATGGACATTATATCATACCTCTCTTTTATATAATAAAAAAGTGCTTTGTATAAGAACATTATATTATCTGTCTTGCTGTATCTTTATTTATGGAAAGCCTGTATTGAGATACACTACAAATTATTTGCACTAAATATCAAAAGAACTATACATTTTTAAATAATTTGACATTTAAGAGCCATTCACACATCACAGTTGACATCTTGATACTTGCCAGGCACAGCCAAGCATTATTCTGATTGTTGCCAAATAAAATGGGCGGTTAATTATTCTTTGGGATTGCGATAGAGCCAGTAAATTTGATGAAGCTGTTTTTGTGGCTAGGTGTGAAATAGTAGTACGCTTAAGTTAGCACCATCATAAAAAAATCATTTTTAAGAAATTGCTTACATATTTTTCATAAATTGGCAGGCTCGAATAAAAATAGCCTCCAAAATGACTATGGTTGCAAATATGAAGGTCGCAACCCGCCTTAGAAATTTCACCTTTACTATCAACAGCAGTTGTTTGACAGGTCGTTATAGAATGTTTGCAATTTATGGAATTTTAAGAATGTTAGGAATGTTGACGTTAAAAATAAATGAAATTCCTAAAATTGTCACATAAGAAATGCATATGCGGATTTTAAGAAAATTGATATTAAAGTAGTTTGGATAAACTGAAAATTCTAAAAATCAATAGGGTTCTAAGTTACAAGTAATTATTCAAGAAAATCAAAACCGTAAGTCAATCAGAACTTTCATTCTAGAGTTATTGTGCCGGCATACATAAACACAGATGACCAGACGAATTTTTTTTTGCATTTTCGTACTCAGAATGATCGGAAACATGAAAAAAAGTTTTAAAAAATAGAGGTAAGAAAATTTTTTCGTCTGCACGAATGTAATACTGAGGCCCCATAGGACGGGCCTCAGTAATTGCTATCTATCGATTAAGCAGAAAATTTAGCAAAAAAAGCAATGAATGGATGGTGGCAAAAATTATAACATAAAAGACAAACGATATTGGTGCGACTGTAGACAGATTACTATTGCACAGTAGACCTATCCGACGAACAATAAGGCTTTCGCGAAGACCGAACAACCATCGATGCCCTGGAAAGAGTACAAAAAATCACTAATGAAATAAATAAGAGAGTAGGAAGGAAAAGACTCGCGGGATATCTGTATAACATCATAGCTACATACTTAGAAGACAGAAGCCTAATGGTAGGAGAAAATTGCAAAATAGACGTAACGTGTGAAGTTCCACAAGGATCTGTTATAGGGCCCATCCTTTGGAACACGTATTACGACAATGTTCTAAAATTACCTGTTCCGCGATATGCAGACAACTTAGGCATAGTTGTAGTGGTTAAGAACGAAAACGAGTTAAAAGACAAGGCCCATCAAGCGATCGAAACAATTGTAGATATTCTGAAAGAAAAGAAACTACGTGTTGCACCTAAAAAAACAGAATTAGTTATACGGGCAGATGGTAGAACAATAAAATCTATTAAAATCAACGTACAAGACACAGTGATTGAAAGCCAAGAGAGTGTCAAATACCTTGGCGTCCACCTGGATAGAAACTTTAGAATGGGGCAACACATAAGGAAAACGGCCGAAAAGGCCAACAAAGGCTTATGAAATATTAGTAGACTGATATCAAATGTAGGTGGACCACGAGAGGACAGTAGGAGAATCCTATGTACAGTCGTGCAATCCGTTATACTTTATGGAGCTAGCATATGGGAAAGGGCCATCAAGAAAAAAGCTTACCGAAAAATGCTCATAAGTGTCCAGAGATTAGAATCACTAGCGCCTGTAGAACAACGTCCACTGAGGCACTTCTCGTTATGGCAAGGACCCCGCCAATACACCTGTTAGTGGGAGAGAGGAAACTAGTACAGAACGGGGGTACAAAGAAGGAAGCAAGACATCGGATTATAGTACAATAGCAGGAACAATGGGAGCTGGAAATTGATTAGGCAAAATGGACAAAAAAATTGATTAAACGCATTGAACCATGGATAAACAGAAAATGGAGACAAGTAAATTTCTTTATCATACAGATACTAACTGGACATGGCAACTTCCAAGCGTACTTAAAACTCTTTAAAATCGTAGACACCGACGAATGCACATACTGCGGCCTGGAAGATATAGCTGAACACACATTTTTTGAATGTATTAGATGGGTACATATTAGAACAGATACGGAGAGGATTACAGGAAAACTTACACCAAACATCCTAGTCGACAAATCCTAGCCAGACAAAAATACTGGAAAAAATTTAACAAGAAGGCCATGATGATTATCTCTGCTAAGAAAAAAGAAGCAGCAAGGACATAAGGCTAAAATACAGACAACAAACAACATCCGACCTACCTTGTAGTAATACCAGCCGGCAGATCCGAGGAGGTCCACTATCGACGAATGGGGTGGTTTAAGTGGGTATATCGGCTTTGCACCCTTCAGCTGAGAGTCCCACACTACCAGGTAAGGGCAGAACCATATGCCTGGTGTCCGTAATGGATTCCTACACTACCAGAAAAAAACTATTGCACAGTATATTACCCAACGTTTTCATCAAAATTTGACCATACTAGTGATCGACCTAACTAAAAATGTTGCGTCAAGTAATTTTTGCGATCGAATGATCTGGATCAAATCCACATTTAAATTGTTTTTCACTACAATTAAGTTACATTTTTAATTAATTTTTTTGTAACGTTTTTCATTATTGTGAATTATTAAATGTTTTCGTAAGCCAGATTTGTAATTAAATCCTTTTGAACAAATGTCACATATAAATGGTTTTTCATTACTGTGAATTATTGAATGTTGTTGTAAAGAAGATTTTCGATTAAATCCTTTGGAACAAATGTCACATTTAAATGGTTTTTTATTGCCGTGAATTATTAAATGTTTTTGTAAGATATCTTTTCGATTAAATCTTTTGGAACAAATGTCACATTTAAATGGTTTATTATTCCTGTGATTTATTAAATGTTGTTGTAAGCTAGATTTGTGATTAAACCCTTTGAAACAAATGTCACATTTAAATAATTTTTCATTACTGTGATTTATTAAATGTTTTCGTAAACTAGATTTTAGATTAAATCCTTTGGAACAAACGTCACATTTAAATGATTTTTCATTTCTGTGAATTATTAAATGTTGTTTTAAGCAAGATTTGTGATTAAACCCTTTGAAACAAATGTCACATTTAAATAATTTTTCATTACTGTGAATTATTAAATGTTTTCGTAAACAAGATTTTAGATTAAATCCTTTGGAACAAATGTCACATTTAAATGGTTTTTCATTGCTGTGAATTTTTAAATGTCGTGTTAAATCAGATTTTCGATTAAACCCTTTGAAACAAATCTCACATTTAAATGGTTTTTTATTACTGTGAATTAATAAATGTTGTTGTAAAGAAGATTTTCGATTAAATCCTTTGGAACAAATGTCACATTTAAATGGTTTTTTATTGCCGTGAATTATTAAATGTTTTTGTAAGATATCTTTTCGATTAAATCTTTTGGAACAAATGTCACATTTAAATGGTTTATTATTCCTGTGATTTATTAAATGTTGTTGTAAGCTAGATTTGTGATTAAACCCTTTGAAACAAATGTCACATTTAAATAATTTTTCATTACTGTGATTTATTAAATGTTTTCGTAAACTAGATTTTAGATTAAATCCTTTGGAACAAACGTCACATTTAAATGATTTTTCATTTCTGTGAATTATTAAATGTTGTTTTAAGCAAGATTTGTGATTAAACCCTTTGAAACAAATGTCACATTTAAATAATTTTTCATTACTGTGAATTATTAAATGTTTTCGTAAACAAGATTTTAGATTAAATCCTTTGGAACAAATGTCACATTTAAATGGTTTTTCATTGCTGTGAATTTTTAAATGTCGTGTTAAATCAGATTTTCGATTAAACCCTTTGAAACAAATCTCACATTTAAATGGTTTTTTATTACTGTGAATTAATAAATGTTGTTGTAAAGAAGATTTTCGATTAAATCCTTTGGAACAAATGTCACATTTAAATGGTTTTTTATTGCCGTGAATTATTAAATGTTTTTGTAAGATATCTTTTCGATTAAATCTTTTGGAACAAATGTCACATTTAAATGGTTTATTATTCCTGTGATTTATTAAATGTTGTTGTAAGCTAGATTTGTGATTAAACCCTTTGAAACAAATGTCACATTTAAATAATTTTTCATTACTGTGATTTATTAAATGTTTTCGTAAACTAGATTTTAGATTAAACCCTTTGGAACAAACGTCACATTTAAATGATTTTTCATTACTGTGAACTATTAAATGTTGTTGTAACCTAGATTTGTGATAAAATCCTTTGAAACAAATGTCGCATTTAAATAGTTTTTCATTATTGTGAATTATTATATGTTGTTTTAAATAAGATTTATGACTAAATCCTTTAGAACAAATGTCACATATAAATAATTTTTTATTTTTGTGAATTATTAAATGTGTCTGTATGCTGGAAACGTCATTAATTTTCAGAGAAACTTTTCTTGATCTATTTTTTACTACATGAATAAATTGATGGCGAGAAAAATTAATTTTTGTCATGAACCTTCCACAAAATTCACAAATCACGAAGTCTTTACCAAAATGTCCTTCGATATGTTTCGATCTTAATTTAGAAGAATGGAAATCTGCAAATAAAAAAATTCTGTTTAAACTATTTAAAATTAAATCATTTAACAAATTACCAATACTTTATTAAATACTTTGTTCATATTGTATAATTTGTCATATTTCAAATATTGCTCGCCAGTAGATACATTAAAAAAAATATATAAGAATATTTTTGGAATAATGTGAATGTTGTAAAGGGTATTATGATAAAATTCCATATTTCATGAGTTTGTCAAAAAATATTAAATATGGCATAGTAAATCCAACGCTATTTGATAACCACGTTAATATTCTAACAGACATATATAATATAAGATTTATATACTTTATACTTTTTTATAATTTTTTTATTTTATAGCCGAAATCATCATTTCGAAAACGAGTCCAAATTCATATTTAAAGTTCCACACACTGTGTTCTTATTACCTTTCTCGATTTAAACAAATAAAAGAAAGTAATACATTTCTTGGATATACTTTATTTTGCTTAAGGTGTATTTTAAATTACCCCGATAAAATCATATTTTTGATATAAACAAATGTTTTATGGCCAGCATGAAACCCGTCCTCTCTGAAACTATCCACTTCAATTCAAATATCACGGAAATACATATGATACTATAAAAAGAAGGTCTGATATTATGCAGATTGATACTATACGTCACGGTGACGTATTATGGTGAAACGCGAGTCTTTTACGAATTTTACGTATCAGCTGATCGAAGAAAGCGCGTGAAAAAAAATGAATCAGCTTATAGTCAACTAGATAATCATGTTTTACACCACAATACGCCATTCGCGAACTCGACGAGATTTCGTCGGTAAAGTATTATACCATAGATATACATACATCTTCTGCCCGCATGATATACTAAAGGGGGAAAGGGGTATCGTACGTCGCACATAATCGTAGTATTTCGGGAAAATTTATTGATTTAATTTTAATAACATACACGTTCAAAAAATCTTCAAAATCAAAGGAAAATTTATAGAAATAATTTTATTATTCAAAATACCGTTTCTTATATTTTGTTATACTTAGATCAAAATTAAGCCCTTATTTATTTCAATCATTCAGATTGTGTTTTATATTAAGTAGACAAAGCTGCTGCATCGGCTGCCACATTAGAAATAACAAGACGGCTGCTAAATTGAGTGGGGACAATTTGTGCGAGTTTGTTTATCTGAGAAGCAAGCATGCGTTTTGTGAATGAATCGGTACGACACTTGCTTTACGCTGCTGTCACACTTTAAAATTAATTGCCAATTTTCCTTGAAATCACCTTAAATTATAAAAGTTGCAACAAACTAGCATTACAAATGCAAACATACTTCCTTAATGAAATTTTGGAATCCTTTTGTACGTTTTAGAGACTTATTTTAAGTCAATACCGAATCATAACCATAAACATATAATAAACTCATAATTATTTGACAACTACGTGAACACCGTGAATATTTGCAATTCGATTTTTGTAAAATTAAAAATCTGATGTGTCCAACACATGACTTTCCTATCTAGTTATTATAAGCTTTTTCCGGTTATTTTGTACAACCTATTGCAGCACCTCTATAAATGTTTAGAGGATAAACTAAATATATACATTTTCCACATACATCTAACTCGAAACATTTTTCTATAGATATTGAAAACGAAAATACTGAAAAATTTAAATTTATCACTTTTCCTTAAATTTTTCCAATATGGTCCATTTTAGAAAAATCATATAAAAACAAAAAATATAGAGATCGATATCACAAATAACTTTTATTTAAACAATTTTCCTAAAAATTTAAATTTTATTACATTTTGTCAAATTTCTCGAATACGGACCATTTGAAAAAAAGTTGTATAGAACCAAAATTATAGAAAATAATATTGTAAGTAATTTTTATCTGAACAATTTTCTTCTCCAAACATCAATAACAGATATATTCCATAAAATATAAAAACGGCCTCCCATAAAGTACCCCCCCCCCCCCAAATGTTCCGCCTTCGTCCAAAATCTAATCATTTCACCTCAGGCCGAAATAAAACTTAAGTTTAAAATTTAATGGTTTTTCCTTTATCCGTTTTTGAGTTTTCTTCAAAATTCGAAATTTACACATTTTCTCAAATATCTCGAATACGGTCCATTTTAGAGAAATTATGTATGGGACAAAAATTATAGAGAATTATATTACAAACAACTTTTATTTGAACAATTTTTATAAAAAAATAATTTTTTACATTTTGTCAAATTTCTCGAATACGGACCATTTTAGGAAAATTTTGTATTGAACAAAAATTATAGATAATAATATTACAAGTAACTTTTATTTAATTTTCTTCTCCAAACGTAAATAACGGATATATTTCATAAAATATAAAAATGACCACCAATAAAGTACCCCCCCAAATGTTCCGACTCTGTCCAAAATCTAATCAGTTCACCGCAGGATGGAATAAAGCTTAAGTTTAAAATTTGGTGTTTTTCTTTGTATCGGTTCATGAGTTATGGTGGATACAGACACACACACTGACACACACACACACACACACCCGCACGCACACGCACACACACACAGACATCATTCCGAAAATAGTCAAAACGGATTCAGGGGACCCCAAAACGTAAAAATCCGTCGAAAAAAATCATGATTCCTATACTTTCCTTATCTGTATACAGATAGGAAAGTAAAAATAAGCACGAGTCAAGTTCTATAAGGAGATAAAACCTATAGATTTAAAAAAAAGTAAGGGTCAAGGGGGGTTGAAATAAAAAAAAAATAAATCAAAAACCATGTGTTTAATAAAAATCAAACTCTATGATGGAATGAATTAATAAATAAAAATGGGAAGATAAAATTTGTTATTTTTTTTAAATAGCATTTTTTAAATAAAGTTTGAAGTTAACAAAAAAGTCGCGTATTTATTAAAAAATTGCATATTTTTTTCGGAATATTTTCTATTATTTTAGGAGTCTAAAAATAGCTTTAAAACTTGTAGACTGGGAGATAACGACAGAAATTTCCGGGTCATTTTCGCAAGTTTAATTTTTTTTATATGAGTTATGCACCCTTACGACAGGGGGTTGCAGCAGGGTTGCAATTACAGTAAAAAAATTATAAAAAAAAATCATTTTCGCATGCATGAAACTTGTGCACGTTAATTTAAAAAAATAAAGTTTAGAAAATATCGTCTTCCATCTGAATTTCACGACAAAGTACGTCTTCCACCCACCTAAATAAGCAAAAAAATGAAAAAAAAAAAAATATTCGCAAAGCTGAAATTAAGTGTAATGCTTATTTTTGTAATAATAAAGTTAAAAATAATAGTATCCCATCGATACAATACAACAAAGGTCGTCTTCCAAGCTCATAAAGGGGCGCGTCACATGCGGCATGTGCTAGTTATAAATTCCAAAACAGAAATTTTATTTTATTTTTTATTAAGCAAAAATACACTTAAATGGATATTTAAGACAACACTGGACTAAAGCCTACACTAAAGCTACCTCAAATAACAATAACAATAATGTTTGACTCCTATTTATAAACTAAAAATGATTATTAAACGAAGATAATTTAATTATAACATAAAAGAGTCTATTATGTTCACTGTGACGAAGTCACTAAAATTCCCATTAATTTATTCCATAAATTAATTTCTAAAATTAATTTCCGTCTATGAACATTTGCGAGAATCAGAGCTGTTTCTCTCTTGTAGAAGCTATGGACTACCAGGTGTCTACATAAGAGAAATTTTAAACCGAATAAATAAAGATAAAATCGTCAGTATTCCCTAAAGTGTTGGTCGAATAATTCCGTTTTAAGTCATCTGTTATTTGGACTATTGTGCCTAGCAAAATAATATTGCGGGGAGGATATTAACCGTCATTCTTACAAAGGCAACCGTCATTTTTTTTCTTTCATGAGTGCAGAGTGATACCGTTCACCGCCTTTTATAAATTTTCCATAATTGATTACTGAGAGTAAATTATTAACTTTTAATTTCTAAAACGTATAGTTCGAATCATATTTAATTTTACTATTGTAGATTTTTTTGTTGTCCTATGATTAAAACCGGTTGTTTTCATTAGTAGGAAAGAATTTGTGCTAAGGGTGTTAGTGCTTACCGTTTTATTTCTTTTTTTAAAGAAATTATTATTTTTATTTTCTCATGAGTATAGTATAAGACAGTTAATTTTACCGTGATAGCGCTTTTCTCTTGACACCGAGGCCGTTTGTTTTATCAACAACACATTTATTCCGTTTTATTTTATTGTTTACTTATTTATTTTATTGGTAAATATATTTTTGATTATAATTCCCGAGTTTAATTTTAAACTACCCTTTACTTTTTCCGTTTTCAGAGCTTAGTTACTAATAGGTAAAAGTGCAGTGAAAAATTTTATTCTTTTATCTTTACTTTATTACCCCAGTATAGGTCAACTAAACAGTGAAGGTCTGGACGTTTTATTTATTTTTTTTTGTTTGTACCTGGACTCCACTGAGTCTGCTGAGGGTGTACTCTAAGTGCACCCCAGGGCCGCAGAGTAGACTGCGTTACCAAAACTGGCGCCTGAGCAACCTTTGTTCGAAGAACAGCCTAGCGCCACCCCAACCCCTTTTCTTTATTTTTAGGGACAAAGAAAAGGGTGTCACATCACAATATATAACTCATCCCTGCTTAAGTTTTAAAAAATATGGAGGTATTTTTTCAAAACACCTTCTGTGGAATTGTCTAATTCAGTTTCTTCGGTTTCTTTATTCTATATCTTCTTAAAAGTTGTCTTCTGTATTTAATTAGTATTAAAATTATTAGGCAAATAAAAATTACAAAAATTGTTCCAAAAGTGCTTGAATAATTAAAATTATTTTGAATTTCTTTAATTGGCTTTAATTGTTTAGAAATTTGATTAATTTTATATAAATCATTAAAATCTAATTTAGTATAGGTATTAGAATTTTAATAAGATTTTGAAGTTCTGAAATTTTCTTCATGTCGATCTTCGGTAGAATGAAAGGCTTTCCTCTGCTCAGTTGAAAGTTGTTGATATATCTTCTTCCATTGGTCCAAATTTTACAAGATTTTGATTAATACACGTGACCTTATGTCTATATACTGGTTACTGTTACATGAAAGAATTTGTTCAGGTTTTGAAGGGATTATTAAGACTTCGACTGCGATTTGTTCGAATACTGATTCTTCTAAATTAACATTTAAAGGGGTCTATTCTGTAACAATTCTTTTATATTTAACGGCCTTTAAAAATAGTTTCTTATTCGTTAATTTACTTCTATCATTATTTAAACAGATTTTTTTAAGATAGTCCTCTAATGTATTTTAAAGATCCGTTTAAATAATGACAGAAGTAAAGGAGAAAATATTTTTAAAGGCCGTTAAATATAAAGGAATTGCTACAGAATAGATCACAAAATATGACAATTTGTCAAAGTTTTTCCTTCAAGAAGTTGGAGAGTACAATTATCTCTGGGGATGAAATTCTGTTGACAATAATAGATTTCTTCAAGGGATGGACATTCTTCTCGTTCAAACTGTGTATCTTGATGTTTCCATGCCAAATAGGGGAATAAAGGTGTATACATTTTTTGGTTTTGGATAATTGGGAATAAATGATAAAATTCAAAGGTATTGCTGTCAAAAATAGGAAAATGTATTGCAACAATTAGCTTAGATTATGAAATTGATACTTTTCTAAGAACTGATAATACGTTAATAAATTTGTAAATTTCGAAATTTAATTAACATTATATATTTTATGTAAATATTTTATCATGTTTTTTTGCAAATTTTGCAAAAGTTATGGCATTTTCTAAATTATCTATAAAATAAATTGCCATTTGACAATCTAAATCAATTTGTGATATAATAGCCTGAAAACTAATATAATTTTTAAGTCTATTGATTCTATTATAAATAGCTGCTTGAATTTTTTCCATATCAACTTTAAATTTTTCTTGATTTTTGCTTAAGATTGTGATTGATTTATTATAATGTTGTATAATATTTCTTTGATTTACTTGGAATGTTTTGATAACATTATTATATCTTTCTTCGTCACCGGAATCAAGATTTCCAAATAGCCATTTGTTAATTTTTCCAATTGCATTTATTAGAGCTCTTTCATGTCTTACATGAGGAACTAAATTATTAATCTTTTTCTGAATAGTAATTATTAGATATTCTGTGCTTTTTAACATATTTTGCGATAAACTATGATAAAATATAGGATTAGTTGCATTAACATGAACTATACTATGTTTTATCAATTCAAAATGATTAACTAAATTATTAACTTATTTAACTACTTCTTCTAAATCTAAATAATGTAAACATGTATGTTTGCTATATATAAGTTTAACGTTTCCTAACTGAATAAGAATCAGAAAATTTTCTATTGGAGGGATCAGTATATCATAAAATGTACTATGTATTTGGTATACTTAAATGACTTGTAGAACTTGTACTAGGAACAGCGTCGTTATCAAAATGGATTTAATTTTCGGTTTTCCAACAATACTTTTATGATAAGTACCCGTATCCGTTTTTATTAAAATACTTTCATCTTCAATGAAATTTGCCTTTTTTAAATTTTGGTAATTTTTATTTCTTGATTTTTAAGCTATTGCATAGCTTTTATCGCGGGCTTTGAGCGGCGACCGAATCAAGAAATTTCGTAACCCCGTAACGAAAATAAACCTAACAACCCCCACTCCGACCGGCACAACGGTGCGGCGTTAAAGCCATGGAAGGTTTTATCTGACCCTATTCGTATTAGTATGAAGCGGAGTTAAATATACGTCTGCGGACTGGAACATTTATGCAATACAAGAACTAGAAGAGCTATCTGGCTTCTAATAAATTGGTATCACAAATGTTCTCGGCTATCGTAAATATTAGATATTAATTTTTAAGCTATTGCATAGCTTTTATCGCAGGCTTTGAGCGCGGCGATCGAATTAAGAAATTCCGCGAAAATAAACCATTGTCTGCATTGTCTAACGTCTTTCAATTAGTCAGACTTCGGCACGGTGTTTGTGTGCGTGCGACTATACGTATGCGTGTAGACTAGCTGCTAACTGCTCATAACTGATTCTATCTCTTTTAGGCACAATGCTAGGTGAGACAGCGTGCTTTTTGGCCGCGTCCACGAGTGAATTCGAGCCCACTGGAGTTGTACAGTATATTTTTTCTACGACTCACTAACAAAAATCGAAAAATCGAATTGAATTTGAAAATGAGTAATGATCCACAAGAATCCACAACAAAATATGGAACCACCATTGACGCGGTATTTTCCAGATATTTAGAGGATATCAAGTCTCAAACTTATGTTTCTTATTTCAGTTACCATAAACCTATAGTTTCAATGATAAAAATTCCTGAATAACCTACATGTATTGTAAGACAATAAAAATATTTTAAACAATAATAACTTCTCATTTATTCAATAAAAGAAAAAAATAATATCAAAGAAAAAACTTGAATTAATATCAAAGAAAAAAAAATAGTGCATAAATAAAATAAATAAATAATTATAATTGCATAAGTTGATAAAAAATGCTATGCAATAGCTTTACCGCGGCAGTCCCCGAGTGCCACAAGTATTTTGCAAACATAGTCACTTTTTCGAAAAGTTTTATAATTTATATTCGCCAAAACTACAAATGTGCAAATTTTTATTTTGAGTTTCGAGCTTTAGAATTTGAAACAACAGCTAAATTTCCACTTTCTGAAAATAGACATCGGTCTTGGGGGGGGTTAGACTCTCAAGTCACATTCCTAATTTTGGCACTGATAACTTTCAAGTTTAACACATCTGGAAAAGTGCCAAATTTGCACATTCATTGTTTTGGTATTGTATCAATGATATCAAGAGCTAAAAATACTCTAAAAATGTGTTAAAAACCGAGATGCTTTACTGACTTTGTTCCAACAAAGCAACCTGTATTATTTAAAAATAACAATTTTAGTAGAAAAGTCTTATATTATTTCAAAAATTGGAAAAATAGTCTAAAAATGTGGTGTGGCTGTTCTTGGCAAAATAGCTTTAAAAACGAAGGTTCTCTGCTGGATTCGTTCGAAGCTAGCAAAGCACCCTGCATTTTAAAAAAAAATACTAATTATTTTCGAATACATTTATAATACATCAAGAGTCTAAAAATAGCCTAAAAATGTGACATAAGTAGATGTTTAAAAAATAAATAATAATCTGAGATACTTTGCTGACTTTGTTCCAATAAAGCACCCTATAATTTATAAAAAAGCGAATTGTTTTAGAAATAATATTTCAAGATCCTAAAAATTATAGTCCATCCAAACAATAAGTCAACTATAAAGGAATACCGCAAACGCAAAAAAAGTTCGGCACCTGTTTGAATAATTCGAAAAAAAATTGGTATAGGGAACGGGTTGCTTGTCGGAAGTCAGCTAAACTAACTCTTTGATAGACCGCCCATAGATGGAGATATATGTTTTTACTTAATAATTTAATTATATGTACGTATTATAGGTATATGTTTCTTTCGATTTGAAGATTTAAAATAGTAATTTTTTATATACATATATACCTAATTAGAATAAAATAAGTAGGATTTATAACTGATGTTTTCCTTCAACGATTTCAGTGTTTTTGATAAAATTTTGCATTTTTTCTCCAAGAAGCGTGAATAGCTTTGTCGGTATACTGCCTCTGTAAGTATATTGTTTTTGGCGGGGTATCGCCTTTGACGGCTATTGCCTTTGTCTGCTATTGCCTTCGTCGGCATATTGTCTTTGTCCATTTAAAGAGCCGAACCAATGCCGAAAAGGAAAATGAAACGTATTTGAATAAAAATAATTATTTTTACTTTCAGTGGAGTTTTGTTCATCTTAGTGACCTGTTGAGTTTTGTACGGATAACAGCTCCTGCATCGTACTTTTTAAAATTTTATAGAATATTAGTTTCTGTTTTATTAGTGTTTAGTTTTGTTTTATCAATAATCAGTTTGTGTTTTGGAGGTTATATAGTAATAATAATAAACGAATAATAATTTTTGTGTATGTGTTATTAACTATGTGGAGACCGTGGGATAGTATTCCGAGCACCAGTACATCAAACAGTGATGGAGAAACTAATGCAGTGCCTACGCAAATAAAAAATAAACTCTTTTTAAATGAACAGTCCCAGCAAATTTGTTTAAATGTTTATAAAAATTTGTTAAAACGTGGATATATCGAAAACACTTCTACCGTGCAAGAAGCAGCGTTTCTTACTGGTATATCGGTTTATAAAATGAACCAAATTATAAAAAATGGAATTTCCAGCAGAAAAGTCCGTGAAGACAAAGGTGTGCAAAAAAAATTAGATCCATCCATGGCCAAATCCATTGTGAATACAGTGTATGAACTTTATAAATAAAATACCATTCCCACTCTTGATATTATACATAGACGCTTAAGTGAAACTTATTTCGATACAAATATAAAAAAGTCTACATTGTATAATTGGCTAAAAAAAATCGGTTTTAAATACAAAACGATCGATAAAAGAAGCGCAGTGATGGAAACAAGACGAATAGTAAACTGGAGAAATTCTTATTTACAGAAAATTCGTGAATATAAAAATGAAAGCAGGCCAATTTATTTTCTGAATGAAACGTGGTATGATTCGCATGATACTGCAAAAAAGGGCTGGACAAACGATAATAAATATTGCCAAGCCTTAGGTATCCCTCCAAATAAAGGCACTCGACTGATAATATTAAACTGTGGCTTAGAGGACGGTTGGGTTGACAATGCCTTACTATTAATTGGAAAAAAAAATTGATAGCTGCCAGATTGATTACCATTCAAATATGAATTCCGATATTTTTGAAGAATGGTTTACGAATTCACTGTTGCCTAATTTAAAGCCAAAAAGTGTAATAGTTATGGACAATGCTTCATATCACTCCAGGCTTAAGGAAAAAATACCTAATAAAAACTCTAAGGAAGATGAAATTCAAGAATTTTTAATGAATCACGATTTGTATTTTGATGAAAAATATAAAAAAGATGAACTTTTGGAAGTCCTAAAAACTAAAAATTTTGAAAAAAAGTATATAGTTGATGAAATTGCAGCTCATACAGTTTTAAGGTTACCACCATATTTTTGTATTTTCAATCCTATAGAGTTACTCTGGAGCCAATTGAAACAAAATATTCGGAGAAAAAATATATTTCCCAAATTTGATTCTCAGGTCGTCAACTTGATCAAAGAACAAATGGATGCGATCGGAAAATCGCAGTGGGAAGCAGTTATAAAACATGTGTATGAAATAGAAGAGGAATACAGGAACAACAGCGGCATACACGTAAATAATGGAGAACGATTTATCATAAATCTCAATGAGGATGACGACGACGATGACATAATTAGTGATAACGAGGAGAAGGAAGACGAGGAACAGGAATTTGGAAACAGTGAGAAAATCTGAGTTAAATCAGCAATATGTAAGTAACATTTTATTTTATAAGTCGGTCTATGTTTAGGTTATTTCTACATTTACTTTGTAATTTTAATTTTAAAATATTATTTATAACTAAATTATTAAAATGTTGACGTTCGTATTCGTTTACTAATCGAGAAGTCACTTGGGAAGTAACCCAACCAGTAGAGATATGTTTGCAATATAACCAATTAAGTCAATTATTTCCTACCTATTTATATCTATAAGAAGGTAGGTATGTCATGCAGAATTGATATAAAATAAGAAACCTTTATATCGAAAGAATTGGAAATGCATTAATTAAAATATTTATTCCAGAGACGGCATTTTATTTTTCTGAAAAAATTATATACCGACAATCGATAATTTCAATAGACACTTTGCATTTGGTATATATTTATATCAGTTTTTAATTTTGTATCATATACTTGGAACGCAGCACCTATATTTCTACTTGTAGGTATATTGTTCATAATCGAATCCTCAAATTGATTGATTATTAATCTATTTTTCGCTTTGTAAAATTATTTATTACATCTATTTTATATAATAAATCGTAAAAATTGAAATATATGGTAATAATTAATGTTTAAACTACTCCAACCAATTAAATTAAATAATAAACTGACTTAACGATGCGACGACACTGGCTTCTTCTTACTTTGCGGATACTTTTGACTACAATGCCGCACGACACGATATTCCAGTCTGTCTACACAGCTTATCAGTTCATTTCAGCGACGTAGAGAGAAATAATAAACTGGACTACTATATTCCAATTCGGAGTTGAATTAATAATTTTTAGTATTAAAATAAGTGTATTACTATCGTCCAGGGACATAATTAAAAAAGCAAGATGTTCCTCTGATTTTGATCTATTTTTTGTTTTTGAAAACTTTTACATTTCAAGAGTTTAAAAAACTGAGGCACATTGCTGAGTATTTTTTAAAAACACCTATTTTCTTAAAAGGTTTTATAATATTTTAAGATCCTAAACATTGTCTAAAAATATGGTGTAGTTGTTTTTGGAAAAAAAACTTTAAAACACAAAGGTGCTGTGCTGACTTCATTTGAAGCTAGTAGAGCACCTTAATTTTTGCAAAAAAATGAGAAGCATAAAATTTGTGAATAGAATATTAAAATAGCTTAAAAATATGGCACAGGATTCAACTCAAAATTCACTAGGTACTCTGCTGCTTGTTTGACATCACTATAGCAGCATACGAACTCCAAGGTTAGACCAAAATACTTTCAGGCACAAGAAAAAATGAAATATTTCTATTAGAAATCTTTGTTTAACACCTCAGCAGTACGGTTTTAGATTGTAGTACTTTAATTTTCTGAAAATGGGAATTTGCATTTATGTTATCAGCAAAACAATATTTTCTTCCATGAGAGACGAATTTAAAATGCATTATAATGCAAACTACAGCATGTTCTGCCTAGTGATGCCCAGTCATATAATTTGGAAGTATTTTATAAAATAAAAACAAATTTTCTTTTCAATTTACATCACTATTATACAGTAGAAAACTGGTTGCATTTCAAACTTTGACTTTCTGCAAATTCCAAATACCAATCTTTAAATTCAGGTGTCAACTCACACAAAATAGAAGTAATAATTGATAAAAACCTTAAATGGTGCAACATCATATTACATACTTGAGAAATAAAGTAAGAAATATAATTTTAAAGATGAATTTATAAACTTTGTTCAGTTGGCATTCAGTTCACTTGGTCATCTCTCAATGTCAACTGAACTCAAACTGAATGCAAGGTCAAGGACTGAATTTTATAAATGACTATACATCATGTGCTTGATTTATGTTAAACACGAACTCAGTGTGAACTGAACGCTATTTGAATGAAAGTTATAAATCCAGCTTAAGGCTTAAAATGTAGCTTAGTAGCTTTGATAATCATTTAATAGCCACTTACTTTTTTCACAGCGATACTGCTTCCTTTTCTTTTTTATATTTATAACTTTTCCATCATTTTTTAATGTATTTAATATCCTTTCATTTTCTTTGCTGTTGCACAACTCTGTCAAACTTTCTTGATATTCAGTATTTTCATTTTTCAAAGTCGGTAAATCACAGTGCGTAGTCAAAAGTTCAACTTTGAACTGAATATATTCATCAATTTCTTTCTTGACATCCGTCGTAGGTTTAATGTCACTAGTGTTCTCGAGTATTTTTTTAATAGTTATAGCACAAAATCGCACTTCTTTTCCGGATGTCGAATCACCGTTAATTTTTGGCAACAAATCCAAACGTTGTTCAATTTTAGGCTGTTCACACTCGATAATTTCTTCTTTAATTTCAACATTTTGTTCCGGCGTATTAGTTTCAAACTCATCAAAAACATCATCATCATCTACATTTTCGTCTTTATACTTTTGTGTTGTTTGTTTATAAATAAGATCGGTTTCACAAATATCTAGACGTTCTTCTTGTTTGATATTCATCTTTAATATAACAACTAAATAAATGGTATCAGTTTTTTAGATGTTAATATTACTTGTCTTTTATTTATGCAAGCCAAAAACAAATAACCATGGAGCAAATAACATAAAAACACTCAACGAAAATGACAATTGACAAAAAAATGTCAAACTTCAAAAATCAGCTGCGTTCGTTTAGTTATTCCATGGACACTTTTAGTAGTCTATTCTCATTGCGTTCAGTCTGCCAAGTTCGTTTAACTCCTGTAACACTTTTAACTTCAAACGACCCTTTTAGCGTTCGGTTTAGTCCTATTAGTGACAGTTGTTTAACACGCTTAAATGTCATTTAAAAGCACCCTAAAATTTGTCCTGCTCCAGCCCCTGACTATCCGAACTCGCCTTCAGGGGTGCGTTCAGAAATGGAGAGCGTCAAATTTTCAATCGTCCGGACAAAATTCGTCGGAATGTTTATTTTTGCCCGATAAATACGAACGGTAAGTGCAACGTATTGTCAAATCAAGTTTTTGGTTGTCTTTTCTGTGATCTAAGATTGTATGAATTATTAAAAATTAGTAAATCTGTAACACCATTGTCGTCCACATAGACTTTTTTATGTAAAAATTCAATTCATTACCTTTAATCCTGTGTCATAAAATTTTATCATTTTCTATAATGAAATTACCATCGTTTCAATAACTAGACGATAATTGATGAAATTAATTATCTCACTCATACTCATATTTAAATATTTTTTACTCAAAAAGTAAAAAGAAATTAAATACTAGGTGGTTCTCTTAGGTTAATTAGGGCTATGACATACTGCGCAAGTCGAGTAAAAATTACCCTACTCAACACGGTGGGTGAAATTTCTTCATCCCGACGCGTTTTTCTTTTAAATAGGAACGGCTGGGGTAATTCGTCCAGATAAAACGTTCCTCATTTAGGAACGCTTTTTAGAGTTTAGACAACGTCCGGACGCGTTTACCCTACATTTCTGAACGCACCCCAGTATCATGCAGTTGCTAGCTAGCAAGTGGCAGACTACAGCACGGCGTACTATAAAGGTGTTTCAATTCCCTGAAAAAACATACCAAAACCGATCGTACTTCCTAGCCAAAATCCACTAGGTTCGCTAGTGTCGTTTAGGGTTTCCGATCTCGGCAAGAAAGATCGATTCTTAGTATCGATCCAAATGGTGGAGCCAAAGATCGATACAAGAAAAATCGGGAGGAAAAAATATCGATCTCGTAAAGATCGAAGATCGATTCTTTTTATGTAAAATATAAAATTAAATTTAATTAATAAAAAATAGACAAAAAATTTAATCTTTATTTTAAATATAAACATTGTTTGGAACTTAACATTGTTAATATTTAAATTCTAAAATTTAAAACTATTCAAAAATACGAGTTTATTTGACATTTTTCCACTTTTTCTATCAGGAGTCATCAGATTTCCTGTTCGAAAAAATAGTCTCTCGGATGGAATTGATGTTCCTAACACACATAAAGACTTTTGAGCAACTTTGTTTAAATTTTTAAAAAGAATTTGACTATATGCCAATATTTAATAGGATCTGTTGTCTTCAGATTCGAAAGAGGTTCATTCGGGTTACATTTACGCTTTACGAGAATACTCAAATATCCACAAAACACTCTCACATTACTCAAAACGGCGATAACGATCAGTGAATTTATTCTTTTGACGTTTATGGTAACCACAAAATACTCGAAAAGTACATGTAAGAAGTGGGCTAGAATCGATCTCCGATCTCAGTACTTTCCATCGATATATAGATCGATCTCTATTTTGAAAAATCGATCCTAAAAAATCGAAATCGTGAAACAAAAGATCGATTCTCGATAAGATCGTATCGAGATCGGAAACCCTAGTGCAATGAACTGGAGGGGGGTAGAATGCCAATGTACATGTTGTACTATTAGAACAAGGTGCGACTCGATGGGCGCAGCCATTTTTATTGTTCATCTCACTCGGGACTATTTATAATAACCATTTTCTGTTTCACATTGTTATTGTTCAATCCACAAGCTGGTGGATCAGACAATAACAATGTGAAATAGAAACTGGCTATTTTAAATACTCCCGAGTGAGATAAAAAATAACCTATCTTCGCCCATAGAGTCGCACATCAAGTCTATTGACAAGCATTCTACCCCACTCCAGTTCATTGCCCTAGTGTCGTTACGGCGGAAAATAGAGGACTTCTATACAAGGGAAGTGCAACCAACTTGACAAAATAAAATTGACACTAATGACATAAGAAAACGGGTCACATAAAGAGGCTGTTTTTTAGTTTGATTTTTGATTTTTCCTATCTACTTTCATGCCATTTGCATACCTTGTTGTACCCGTAACGTGAAAAAGACTTTTTATTTTAGGGTATTTTACATTTAAAGGTTGAAAACATTTGTCAATATCAGCTGTCGATAATGTCAAAACATAAGCGTAGCATTGCATTTTATTTTTTGTTGTTATTAGTCTAATTGTGTTTCTCCTGCTTTCTTGAAACATTATTTTTCATTTGGTTTTATTTATTTATGTCGATTGCAAAATGCTGCTGCTACGAATACAAGTTCTATAAAATATACAACCAACATACAATACTAGTTACGTTATGCCCATCTATGGTTACGCCTGTGTTCTATCATCAACATAATTGACAGCTGACAATGACAAAATATTTCAACCTTTAAATGTAAAATACCCTAAACTAAAAAGTCTTTTTCACGTTACGGGTACAACAAGGTATGCAAATGGCATGAAAGTAGATAGGAAAAACCGAAAATCAAACCAAAAAACAGTCTCTTTATGTGACCCGATTTCTTATGTCATTAGTGTCAATTTTATTTTGTCAAGTTGGTTGCCCTTCCCTTGTATAGAAGTCCTCTATTGCGGCAATCTTTTTATCTGTCAAAAAAAGTGCAATCATAAAAATAGTTCTTCTATGGTGAAAATTCGAGTTTATATGAAATGAAAAATGACAAAACTATCAGAAGGAGTACAGATGAAAAAATTAATGGTCAACAAATAAGTTTATTGTTATTGATGGTTGCTTATAAGTGTTTTTTTTTTTAAACAAGCTGCACTGATGTGTGAGTTTATACGATCAAAAAAAGTGTTCAAGATTTAATAAATATGCTCCAATTAAGTTACAAGTTGCTGCCAGAGACTTGCTACTAAATAAGTGAAATGGGGGTGTTTATAAAAAACAGCTGATTTTGTTTTGTGTTCAAATATTACCTTTGGCTTTGGCAAAAACAGCAATACAGTGGGTTACTGATTATAAAATGAAGAAGTGGACCTTAACTATGGTACTCAGATTGAAGCTTATTATTTTTAAAGTGAGTTTTGTGATTTTCATTGCCCATATTAAAGATATTCAATAAACATTTAGTTTTATACCTACTATAATCAAATCCATACATAGTGATTGGAATTACAAACATTTCTGTGAAATAGCATTATACCAGAATAATGAAGTCTCACTGGACTGGAGTATATATGTTTCCAAAGATCAGTAAGTACCTATATCAATTATTATTATTTTTATTAATAAGTATCAGTAATAAATACATCTCAAAGAATAACAAGGTTGTAACTGTACTTTTTGGAAAAAATGAGATTGGTAGAATATATTATTTAATTTGTTTTTGTGACCAATATGTTCATCTGTTAATTATAAATGTTGTGTTATCAAAGCACTAAAGTTATTCACATGGTTATATCTGCATGTACATAGAACGTATACAGTTTTTAGCAAGTGTCATTATAGTAGTCAGATCTTCGTTATTCCCCAATCCCTAGCAAATGTAGTCTCCATCCTCCACAATTATATTAAGATTAAAGGCCAGGTTTTTACCTCTGAATAAAGTTGAAAGTAACTACTTGCTGATTAGGCTATATATTATACTTACACCTAACTTTACTCAGAGGTTAAAAAATCTGCCATTAAAAGAACAGTGAGTTTTAGAGCATAAACCTTATTAAATATAATGGGTGTTTTTTTATTAAACTTTTTGTTTTTAAACAGTTTTGGTTGAAAATTATAAAAAAAAATGATATAGGATACCTGGAAAGATTTATAATATAAAACAACATTTAAAAATTCTGAATTAACAAAAGTATGTATTTTCTGTTCCAAGCGTTGTCTCTGTTACCTAAACTAAATACTAGAAATAAAGTTTTAACTGGCAGTTACTACTATGCTCTATCAAATATTCTAAAAAATGCTGCAATGCTAGATGAAATCTTTAATTAGGCATCAAATTTGTAAAATGTTAGAGATAGTATGTAGATATATAGGGAAAATAAAAAATATAATTATAATGAAGAGTAAGAACTTTTAAATTTTAATATAACTAGAACAAAATATTCAGTAATTAAAAATTTTGATAGGAATTAAAAATTATGCTCGAGTATAAATGTTGTGCTTGTTTTTAAGTGGTTTCGATTTACTTTAGGTTTGTTCCAACAATGCTCAGAAATGAGTTACTGACATCAGGATTCTGCACAGTAGTTTATTGATACTGCAAAATTGTGTACTACCCAGTGGTTTGTTCCTGATCATTGTTGGAACATACTTTTTATTCAATACATAATTGAACAAGTTAAATGTGTATTTGGAATTTTTTTAATTTTACAAATCTGAAGCTTGAATATGGATTTTCAAATTATGCACTTTTTGTAGTTTTTAATAATGCTTATTTTTTTTTAGTTTCTTGTTCATTTAGTAAAGATGCTTTTTTGTATATGGGGTGATAATTTTTAAGCAGAGGCGTGCAGCACCCACAAGATCACTGCCAGAATTAAAGCAAATGGGTAATCTAGAAATATGGAGTAGGTTCCCTGCACAAGATTTTCAAGAACTTGTAAATACAATGTTTTAATGAATTATTGCGGTTATCAAAGTTAAAGGTGATGAAACACTCATGAAAATTTGTAAATATTTAACCCTTTCAGTGTATTTGTCCCTCCAGAGGGACACTGTCTTAATTAACCCTGAAGTATACATCTGTTAATTTTGGTAGAAATTTTTTCTTTTTGGTTTATTTACTTTATTTGCATTACTTTAAAGGATTAATATTATAAAAAAAATATTTTCATAGTAAATTTTTGTTTTTGTAATGTCCCTGAACAGGGACGTTATGTCTTGGAGTAATTAAAAATACTATGAAAAAATTTTAATTTACTTAAAATAAACAAAGAAAACATACAATCTACTACAATGGTATTTTTTTTTAATGAAAGTGGAAGTGAAAGGGTTAAAAAAATAAAAGTAATTTATCAGATTTATGTATGATTTGTTCTTGTAGTGACAGTCACTATAAATTTGAGAAGTGTGCTAATTGAAACGGGACATGGCTCATATAGTTTTATTTAAAAAGTAAACCTTGTCATTAATTAAATATAAATGATTATTATATTAGATTATTGAAATATATAATGTAAAACAAATTGTTGTAATGTTTTTCTGAAATCGGAAGTGTTGTCAGGTTTGTTACTGTCTGCTGCTAACTTTGATGTGTACAAGCGAACATAATAAACCTACTTATTGAGTACATTAATATGAAAAACTCATAATAAATCTGGAAACTATACATTTGAAATTTTCCTACTTATTTTTTCATTACTGCTATTATCTAATAGAACAATTCCTATGCTTTTATTTAATATTTAATTTTCCACAAATAAATATAAAAAAATAATTAGTAAAATTATAAAATGAGTTCCAATTAAGTAATGAACTATATTATTAATTTAAATTGTTAATATAAGAAATGAATAAATTAAGTAAGTAAAAGTGTAATAATGGGAAATGTGTAAATTGTATTTATTTCTAATTTTAAATAATTTTGTGTGTATTGTTAATTTTCTTTCTAATGTAAAATTAATAAATTAATAATTTTAACAAAAATTTAATGAGATGTTTTATTTGTGTTAGAATTCGAATACAATAAGAAGAACACTGCTGTCATAATGATTACTTCGAATTTCAAATACATAGTATCTATAACTTATCAATAAATAAATATTAAGTTGTTAGGTATAAAAAAATATTTCCTATATTCCTAAAAGATTAACACTTCACCCCCAGTGGATAACTTCGGTAACTGTATCAGCAATACTTTCCACATTCTTGTCTCCTTTGAGAAGTAGTCCCATCATAAGTAATAAAAGCAGGAACAGCATTTTTTAGATAGTTTTTTTTTTAATATTTGCGCTGCACATTAAATAATGGTAATCTTATAATTGAAGGGTCTGGCAATGCACCATTCTTGTTCTGGCTAGTTCTGATAGTTGGAATCGTAACATATAGTTGCAAAGTTATATTTAATTATTTGAAATAACTTTTACTTTTTATCATGTAAGTATTTACCAATTTTTACATCGATTAAAAATTTAAAAAAATCTGTAGATTTTCAAGTAATACGATCGTTATTTTTAACTTCAAATTTGTGTCAAATTCTAGACTTCAGAGTGGTGTGAATATGCGGATTTCTAGACTCCTCAACTACAAGATAACCTTAAATTATTATTAGGTACATCAGAAAAAACATTGTTTAAATTATTAACCAGTGTATGTACAAATTATTCAATACACAAATTACCAACATCTACGACCCCGAACTACATTTATTTACTTAAAGGGATTATTAACTCCCATAAAAATACAGAATTGAAAAATTTTAAATATTTCTTACAGCTCAAATTTTTATTAATTTAAAATCAGTACTTCTATAAAAACCTAGTAAATACATTTAAAGAACTGGAACAAAACACATTTGGGGATGATTATTATTAAACAAATGTATATTTGAACACTTAAAAATAAAAATGCTACAAGTAAAATAAATTTATCATAGTATCTATTTGATTCTTATAACCAGATACAACTTTCTAGCATTATAATCAGTCAGGCTAAAAGGAATAAGTCAAAGATTTTATTTATTCGCAGGGTCAGAAAAATATCAAAAGAAATAGGTACCTTGTGTATATGAAATTTATATCATGAACACATTATAATTAATAGGGTCCAAGTCATAACATTATTAGTACCAAGGAGACAGGATAAATAATACGAAATATTTATATAGTAAAACTTTATAAGACTAATAATTATTTTTATTACAGAAAAGACAAAGTTGAATAACCTATTTACATAACCTACAATCATTTAAAACGTAGTCATTAAACATATTTACTTGAAAAATAACGTTTCCTAGTAGATTTCTTAGCACTTTTTCACGGATAACATAATTTGCATTAAAATGTTTTTCACAAATGGAACTTTTGGGTTTAATGTTTATTTTCATACCACCAATAATTTGCACCATATTCTGTATAACTGTTTTTTGGCATTATAAAACTGCTATTAATATTTTGAAGACTCTCTCCCATAATCACAATTAAAAACAGCACAACGATCCACCATGATTTATATATTTTAAGATTTTAAAAAAATATTTATCTGCCAACACTTTTTAAATTGCAGCTCCTACTTTTATCTTTTATTTACTTTCTTGCCGGATAGATACTAGCGAACCTAGCGGATTTTGGCTAGGAAGTACGATCGGTTTTATCGCCGTTTTCATTTGTTTTTAAATAGGAGTTGATGCACCTTATAGTTCACCGTGATTAGGTATAAGATGAAAACCATAGATAAACTAATAAAGAAGATGGTCGGATTCTGTGTTAATCTTTGGAAACGTAGTGCTGCGAATTAGTATGGAACGGATCTTTTTTGAACTACACTGGCTGGTTGATTTGTCAGTAACAGGCATAAAAAAAGAAGAGTGTTAACGTAACCGCGGTTCATTTAAATATCTTTATTTATTTATTTATATTTTTTGGGGTTCATTACTTTAAAAAGAAAAACTAATATTTATATTAAAATATTGTATTTAACATATATATTAGTTTTTTTTTAGTTATAAAACCCCAAAAAATGTATACAAAAATGTAGACAAAAAATATTTACACTGAAATAAAATATAAGACAAATATATTTAAATTATTTATTATACAGTAATACATACATAATGTGTTAATAAAGAACAATTGTAAGTGAAATGAATACTAGTTTCCCCACATTCTTGTAAAAATGGACCATACTTTGATGGGCGTCAGGTGTTTCCTATAAAAACAAAACAAAAAGTGTACATATATGTTATTGAACAATTTCTCTTATCAAAATGTTGACCATTTTTATAAAACTAAGTTATTTTTAATTATTTGACGAAGATTGAGAACGACGCCGTCAACATATCCAACAATTTTGTCATTAACTGTATCAAAAGTGAGTTTTTCGGTTAGAGCTATTTCGTCGAACATTAAAATACAATTCCTATCAATTTCTGGCATTTTTCTAACAATTTCTTTAAATCTGGAAAACACTGAATCATTTATCTCCGTTTCAAAATGTAAATCACTTAAAATTTGTTGGATAGTAGATTTACTAGGCAACGAAATGCATTTTCTTAAAAAATTATATGCTCTTGGACTATTTTTATATAATGCTAAAGAAAAAATTTTATTCTGAGTGGTCCAAGAGGGTTTCTTTCTCTTACAATTTTCTAAACTACTTTTAAAGAATTTAATTCCAATCGGATCTAATTTATTATTAAAATCTGAAAATAACTGAGTTTTGGATAATTCAAAGGCTTTCTTGATTTTATTTTTGGAAACACGTAGAGCTTTCTTTAGCTTACAAATTCTAACGTTTTGTTCTCTATTAATAAAATACAGCTTTTTCTCTTTGGGACTTAAATTTTTGACTTTACTTTCATGTATTTGTTGCAAAACAGTTTTTCTCCGTTTGGAGGGTTGTTCAAATTGTACATAACTAATATTTAGTTTACGTTTGCAACTAATTTCTTGATTTTCGTTGCTGATTAGCAAATCTATCTTATGCTGCTGTGTTTGTGCTTCAGCCTCAATATATTCTGAAATCTGGCTCTCGGGTTGTATATTTGAACTGGATGCATAATTATCTAAAGAAATTGGTACAGAATGTACAACTAGTCGTTTACGTTTTGAGGAAACCTTACTAAAAGACTGGCAAAAAATGATCTTTACAAAGATAGCGAGTATTATTATCATCTAAAGTTAAATTTAAATTCTTAAACCAGTTCTGGCGAACTTTAACATCAGAAGGAAAATGAAAAAATGCTTTATTTGAATAACCAACTTGCTGAATATTAGAATACTTATTTAAACAATTAGGAGCTGAACAAGAATACTTAACTATATCCGGGCCAGACATTTTTGTTTCAAATATTAGAAAAGGAATTGTTGAAATATGAAATTAGATACCTATATATCGTTAAGGCTAAGAAAACAATGATAAACAAAGTCCTTAAATACTTAATATTAAATTAAAGTTAATACTTACTAATTACATCAAATCAGCACCGTTTGTTTCTTAACCTAAAAATAACTTACCTACCTATGTAACTTACATCATAAAATAAAAATAAGTTTTATTTTATCATCATATCCCGCCTTCCGCCATCACGTTTTTCATTTTTTACAAGGTTGTCAATCCCGTCTTTTAAAAATCTCAGCAATAGTATGGACATTGTATGGATGGTATGGTGCGCATGTAGATTGATAAAAAATTAAAATAAAATGAATTTGAAATAACTATCATCTCATGAAAGTTTACGGAAACCGGCAACATCGCTTTCATACTATTGCGATGGTGGCGCTAACTAATAGTATGCTGGGAACTACGCCGTGTTGACAGTGGCGGGCATTTAATAAATTCATCTTGTTTTATATTAATTTATCTATGATGAAAACTATATAATTACTCCAAGACATCAAACGATTGAAAAAATATTAGACAACACACTGTACCGGCATTTGCGCACGCCGCACGCACGTCACGTGGGTTATCAAGCCTCTGCGTTGCGGTCTCTTTTTCGCCAATCAGTGTTGCCAGTCATCACATAATTATCAGATTTAAACATAATTTGAGCCGGCCCCCCATAAAAATATTGTGTATGAAAATAACACATACTTTGATTACTATACGAGGCAAGAGAGAGGCCCGACACGCCCAACATAGGGCGCGGCCATTTTGAACCCTGTGACACAGTTACAGCTAAAGAATCAGATCGCTCACTGTGCGTCGGCACTTTGGATCTTAATGTTTCAGTTTATACACTGTGCAACTCGGATAATACAATATATGACAACCACCTATAATAAAACAGCAGTCTTCTGCGTATCCTGAATTTGTATCCCTGGAGTGGATGTTCTTTTGGAACTTTCAACTGGTCCGAGTGAGCTGATTCATTAGCAATAAACTGTGACTTCAAAAATAATATTCACTGACACTGACAGCAGCAAGCAAAATATCAGGTGCGTTTTAATCATCCGCTTCTGCTTCCGGAATTGTCGGTTTAGTCGTTTTAACCTGTCAGATTAAAACAAGAAAACCAACAATTCCGAAGCAGAAGCGGATGATTAAAACGCACCTATTAAAAATATTGCGCCAAGATGTAGGCAACACGTAATAAGGGTTCAAAAAGGCGGAGTTTTCTATCTCCTTTTAAAAGGCACTCAGAAAGCTGCGCAGTGCGACCATTCTCCGTATAGTAAAAGAAAATCAAAGTATGTGGAAAGTAATTAATATTTAAAAAAGATAAATTTACTTGTGATGCTCCAGCGCGAGCTTTTATTAGATGTGTAAAGTCACATGGCGGGTATTCGTCCTGTGACAAATGTGTAGAAACAGGAGAATATGTTGATCATAGAGTTATTCTTCGTGGCACATCTGCCACAAGGAGAACAGACATGTCATTTAATGAACAGTTAGATGAAGACTATCATATGGGCGTAACACCATTAACTAGATTGCCTGTAGGATTAGTAAGTCAATTTCCTAACGATTATATGCATTCAGTCTGTTTGGGGGTTATGAGGAAATTATTAAATACTTGGATTAGTGGACCATTAACAGTTAGATTAAGATCTAGAAACACTAAATTAATATCTGAGCAATTGTTATCATTAAAAAAGTACATTCCCACAGAAATAAATAGAAAGCCACAAGAGCTGACAGAATTGTCAAGATGGAAGGCCACTGAATTAAGAACATTTCTTCTTAATTTAGGTCCTGTGGTTTTAAAAAATATTCTCCCGATTGCTCTATATGAACATTATCTTTTATTACATTGTGGAATAACCATACTTTGTAATCAAAAGTACATTACTAAATTTGGAATAGATTTAGCTAATGAAATTCTTACAGTTTTTGTAAATCATTGTGAAAAGATATATGGCAAGTCATTCTATGTTTATAATATACATTCAATGTGCCACTTGAGCAGTGATGCTGAGAAGTATGGGCCACTGGATACATTTTCTGCATTCTGCTTCGAAAATTATCTAGGACAGTTAAAAAAACTTATAAGAAAGCCAAACCAACCATTACAACAAGTATATCGCAGATTAAAGGAAGAACAAAATAAATTTGTTAACAGTACCTGCAGAGATAATCCAAAATTTTTGTTGGAACATTATTCAGGTCCAACACTTCGAAATACTAAAGTACTAAATCAATATAAAACAATGATATATAAAGAATTTTCACTTACAATATACAATTTTTCAGTTGCTGACTCTTATTTCTTAAGTAAAAATGGTATTCTTATTGAAATACACAACTTAGGGGTAACTGATGGTAGTATTCCAGTAGTTATTGGGAAACGGTTTAGATTTTATGATAATTTTTTTAAATACCCAGTAGACTCTGGGGAATTGAATATTTTCTTTGTTAAAAACTTGTCTCCTGAAATTGAAGCTTGGCATTTATCAGACATTACCACTAAGTGTATTTTATTCCCAAATGACGATTTATTTATGTTTTCCTTTATTACATACAGTATAGACTGCGCAGGGTATACTCGTATTTGCCTTTCATTACACTTTTCTGTTTTAAGATTTATCTCTGTTTATTTAACTACTTATTTTATTAAATTTAATAAAATCTTTCATAAAATATATGAATTTATAAAATTATATTGACTATTATTTTGAGAAAACCATACTATACTATTCTATATAAAGAACATAGTGGATCTACTTTACCTTCAAAAAAACCAAGTTGAAGTTGATGGAACATCTACAAATTTTAATAATGTGAGTCAACAAAAAATTAAAATGTTTCTAAAGTAAGCCACGGAAAAAATGGCATATTGAAGCAATTATTTTTTTAACGACTGACAGTTTAGATTTTATTTCAGAGTTGTGTTATCATGGCCATGACTTCTCTCTTTGCCAGCATGGCCTACTTTACAAACTTTTTTAAACATACAATTCAAACTACTTTCTATGTGATTATAGATAGCATCAATGGTATCTTGATTTTTCAGGGCACAAAAAGTTGGATATAACCGTTTAAAATACTGTATTCAAAATAACGTCATTTTGATGAGGTCTTACAGTGTGTTCCATAAAATAGGATCCATATGGGATTTTTTTTAACAGAATTGGAAAAGACGTCTGGCTTTTAACTCTGCTTTTTTTAAACTTAAAATAGCCCATATTAGAGTTGGCTAGGTACTGCATTAGTAATCTGTTAAATTCGGTATTTTTTTTAATGCGAGTTTGATAGAAAACTAAAGTCAGTAGCCAACTTTGATATGAGGTATTTTAAATTAGCAGACGTGATTGCCCTACGACGTTTTTTTTACAATCGTAATATTAAAAAAAAATCCCATATGGATCCAACTTTATGGCTCACACCGTATAACCTCATTTTGACGAAGTAGAAACACGTCATTTTGACGAGATAACGTCACGCTATTTTGACGTAACAACGTCACGTCATATTAACGTAACAACGTTACGTCATATTACCGTGACATCTAACGTTAAATCCACGTCACTTGTGACGTTAAATCCACGTCACTTGTGACGTTAAATTCACGTCACTTGTGACGGTGAATTCACGTCGCCGAATGACGTCTCTGGTCTGTGACATTCTCACGTCAATAACACGTTACATTTCTCGTCACAAGACGTAACAGGTGCCGCAAAAATCACGTCATAATGACGTATGTCTGCTAGCTGGGGAGTGAGCTAACTGATTCTTTAGCAATAAACTGTGACTCCAAAAATAATAGATCTTTTCCTTTGCATCGAAAGTGTAGCACTGAGCTACGTCACTTCTGAAAATATCGTTCCATCCATACAATTTGTATATATGGAACGATATTTTCAGAATTGGTGTAGCCCAGTGCTACACTTTCGATGCAAAGGAAAAGACCTAATATTCACTGACACTGACAGCAGCCTTAGATAATATAATAGCAGATAGGCCACCACTGCATAAAGTTATACAATATTAATCTCGCTATCATATAATCCGTATCTCTTTCTAAGGAAGGCTTTCTCACTCGTTTTAGAATTCTCAGCAGTAGCGTACCGTAAAACAATTTCGCTGGGTCATTTTAAATGCGAAAATGTTGACCAAATAGAATATAAAATAAAATGTTTTAAAAGGTAGGTAGGTGCATTTTTAATGAAGTAAAAACAAAATATGACTTTTTGGTTATGAATATGATATTAATAACAATTACCTTTAGCACCACAACACAAATTTAAATTAAACACTGGAATAATTGTCTGAGAAAAGCTTTGTAAAACTGACAAATACAAACAAAGAGATAAAGATATTAATCTATTTCTCTCTAATTAGAATTCTCGACCATATTATCATGGCGACACAAACATTGTTTACTGTCCTCTCTTTACTACTTACTTACTCTGAGACAGCAGCAAGCAAAATATCAGGTGCGTTTTAATCATCCGCTCCTGCTTCCGAAATTGTCGGTTTAGTCGTTTTAACCTGTCAGATTAAAACAAGAAAACCGATAATTCCGAAGCAGAAGCGGATGATTAAAACGCACCTATTAAAAATATTGCGCCAAGATGTAGGCAACACGTAATAAGGGTTCAAAATGGCGGAGTTTTCTATCTCCTTTTAAAAGGCACTCAGAAAGATGCACAGTGCGACCATTCTCCGTATAGTAAAAGAAAATCAAAGTATGTGTTGAGATCAATGAACTGGGGTGGGATTCCGTTTCACGATTCGACTCGAATTTGATATCAAACTCCACAAAAGCAATTCCGTTTAACGAGTAGTCGATTCGATATCAAATCGTTAAAATTGGATTATTCTGGCATTAGGTATGACCTGTCAATAAAGTAAAATAATAAGCCTGTGGCTTAAAATTTTAGGGAAGAAAGGAATTTAGTTTCCAGGGCATACCTATCTTCTCAGGAGGATGAACAATGGGCCTAAGTGCCGTGGGGTAACCCACCCTCCACACATTACAGATACAGAGAGAAGTTGCTGTATTGTTTAATTTTTTGTAAACAACGTACGCGCTAAAAACCCTGAGCAGTTATCTTAAAAAAAAGATAGCAAAATTGAGAATTAACCAAAGGAGGAATAAAAGTAACAGGAGAAATTATAGGAAAACACTGAAAGGACACCAGGGTAGCTATTCTTAAATTCGAGGGAATAGAACACTGGTTTCTCCTCTTTATCTGCAACGCAAAAAATATATTTATTTATGTCTCATTCTTCCCTTAAAATTTCTACTCCCTGAGATTCAAGAATAGATACCAGACAGGAGAACAAAGGTCAACAGGGCAGTTGTATCGCCGTTAAAGGCTGACTTGTTTTGTGCGATACGGTAGAAGTGTAAAAAGTGGTATACTGATAAATTTTTATTCACGTACACCTTTATAAATAGATTAAATATCTTTAAAAATATACAAAAATAATTTAAAATCCTTAATTGGAGATAAACCGGGCGGCTCAGGGAGCCGCCCCCACAGTTGTTTACTTTTTAGATTATTGTACGTGTCAGCCAGGTTTGTAAAAACAGCTCTCTGAGAGCAGCACACCCCCATGGCGGAGCCCGGAGGGGCAACCAACACCCCCACAGACCACAGGCAGGATAATGATCCACCGGATGCGTCAAACGAAACAGTTTTCTCTAGAAAAGCCAGAGAAAAGCTCGAGAAAGAACGAAAAGCGCTCACAGTAGACACCAGCCGCAGGTCCTCTGGATCGTCAACAAGCCCAATGAGCCCAGTCACCCTCAAATTAAAAAGGAGTATTCATCATCCCTACAAACATGTGAGTACTCCTAAACCCAAAGAAGTAAATAGAACCACTCACAGAGAGCGTAGAAACTCTCAAGAAAGGTCACAAAAATCTTCCGAAAAATCCCAAAAAACGGAGCTTAATAAGGTCGATTTGCACCTACCCCCAACATCTGAGCGAATAAAACCCAGAAAAAACAGCACGGAAAAGTTCTCCGAAAAAAATGAAGAAAACAATGCATTTTACACCCCGCCCCAGGACAACTACACAGAAGACAAAATCAACAAGACAATGACGTCTGGATACTCCCCAGACAGCGACCCCATGTCAAGATACGAAAGTGCGGAGAATTCGCCGTTGAATTCTAGCGTAATAAACACATTCGATAGTGCATATGGTATCGCGACCTTAAACGCTGATAAAAGTGCGGAAAGTTCGGACGCTCACGTGGAAAGTGCGAAAACGGACGCCATCACGGACCCTACCCTGCTAAGTGCCGACCTAGTGTTAAAAAATCTAGAAAGCGCAATTAATAACATACCAGTGAGCACCGGTGCTACTAAAAAAGATAGTGCTGCCCCAAAAAATGTCAATGAAGTGCCGAACAAAAAATTCGTGTCGGCCTACAACACCCTCGCGCTACCGAGTACGGTTACCGCAAGGGTCCTTAACTTCGAGAATGAACTACAAACGTCTAGTGAAGATGAAAGAGTGAAAAAATTTAGCTTTGTAAATGATTCACTACTCCCTAAACGGAAAAATATATCACCAGTCAGCCAGGAAGTACAAACAAATGCACTACCAGAACCCCCAGCAAACAAAAACACCAACGATGATTTCCAAATGCCAAAAAAAACAAAAAAGTTCAGAACCAACTTTATTAAATTATTAGAGCAAAAAGCGGCATCATCAATACCCACTAAAAACAGGTTTAACGCCATAAGTGACACCGAAAGTGATTCGGAAAGTGAACCAGCAACCACCTCAAAAGAAACCAAATTAAAAGGGAAAGCAACCCCTAACATCCCAATAAAAGGTAACTCTACACTACAGAAACAGAGTATACTAAAACAAAATAAGGACAAAAATACAGATAAAAATAAAACTAAATCCAGAGACTCCATCCCCCCCATTGTTATAGACGGGAACACGGATAACCACTCCAACCTGGCTAAAGACCTGAAAGAAATAGTAAAAGGTAAATATTCCATTAAATATACCAATGCCACGACCGTAATTTTCACTGAAAACGAGGACGACTATCAAAAACTTTTGAACAGCATAAAAGAGGCTGATATTCCACACCATACCTATACTAGCAAGGCGGACAAAACCCACGCCTTTGTGCTCCGTGGAATGGGCAAGGGAGTGGAAAAGCACGACATAGTTGAAGATCTCCAGGAAACTTATGAAATAGAAGTTAAAGAAATTTTCCTCATGTCTACCAAATTCAGACCTTTATACCTAGTGGTGACGGATCCTGCCATCACTCTGGAATACCTGAATAAAAATGTCAGAGTAATAGAAAACACCCGAGTCACATGGGAAATGAGAAAAACAGTAAAACCAATAATTCAATGCCACAGGTGCCAAGCCTGGGGACATGCGACAGCAAACTGTGGACGCCCTCCTAGGTGCCTGAAGTGCGCAGGAGACCACCTGACCAACACCTGTAGTAAAACCAGGGAAACACCCGCTACATGCGCCAACTGTCACGGTAGCCATCCAGCCAACTATACAAAATGCGAGGCGTATCTAGAAAGAGCCTCGAGACTAGAAGAACGTAGAACAGCGCAAAAACCAGTTCAGAAAAAATATATCCCAGCTCCACCACCCACCAGAGTAGCCTGGGACAAGAATAGGAACCCTACGACGCAAGAACTACGCGATTTCCCACCCTTACCCACTTCCAGTAATTCCCATTTACAGAAACAACCACTAAGAAGCAACGTAAATACAAATACCAACGCCAAACCCACTCAAAAAGGAGGAATGGACGATCTCTTTGCCCTTAACATGGAATTTGAGGAGCTTAACTCCATGGTAAATATGGCCGCCCTTACCCAAGCTGTCCGAGACCTTAATTCCTCCCTCCGAAAATGCACTACCACTCCTCAATACTTCATGACATTTAACAATTTTATGACAAACCTTGATTCCTACAACATTAGAAACTAAATTCAACGAGACAAATAGAGACAAACTCAAAATTTGTTTTTTCAATGTGCACGGGCTGCTGAGCAAGATCGGGATTGTCAGCAATTTCATTCATAAGCATAACTTTGACATTATCATACTTACAGAAACTTTTTTAACACACAATGACAAAATAAAAATTTTTAACTACAACATAATTAGAGAAGACAGAAATATACCTAACCTCAAAAATGCATCTGGGGGGGTAGCTATCATTATTAAAAGAGAATTTCAATTTAAACAAATACCCAAAATTAATATTTCAGAAAGATTCGAGCATATTATTATTGAGGTAAACAATACAATAATCATAGGGGCCTACAACCCTCCCTTATCCATACTTTCAGGTAGAGATCTGCACAGGTTAATGTCAAAAGGAAACAGGGTCTTTCTCGCAGGGGATCTTAATGCTAAGCACCAGGAATGGGACGCTCATTGTGCGCGATACAACGCAAGCGGTACAGTTTTGAGAAACTTCGCCGAGGACAATGACCTCATTATCCACTACACTGAAGAACCGACGTACTTTCCGACTTGCCCCAGATACAGTCCCAGTACACTGGATATCGCCATCGCAAAAAATATCCCCGATATACGTAATATGAGAACCATCACCTCCCTCAACTCAGATCACGATCCAGTGTACTTGGAAATATGGACTACGAACAAAATACAAAGACTAAATACACAATACTATGACTACAAATCAACTAACTGGAGACAATACAGAGACAAACTTGACTCCTACATAACAATCAATAATAACATACACACAGTTGAAATCCTAGAAAATGAAACAAAACTACTTATTCACAACATACAAAAAGCTAGAAACGACACTACTACTTTAAAAACACACACTACACATTACGACACCCTGCCACCCGAAATTACCGAACTAATAAACAACAAAAACAGACTTCGAAAAAGGTGGCAGACACACCGGTCAAACGATGACAGGGTTATGATGCAAAATCTTGCACAAAACATAAATCAAATGATTATAGAACATCGAAATAATAAATGGCAAAATACCCTGTCTGAGTTGAAACCGGAAGACAACTCCCTGTGGAGAGTGGTGAAAAGGTTTAAAACGCCCTATTCGCAGCTCCCCACATTGAGACGAGGACAAGACGTACTAGAGACCGACAAAGACAAAGGTCAAGCCCTAGGTGAATTTTTTCAAGCGCAATTTGTTAACAACCAACTTAATAATCAACAACAACAACATATTGAAAACATTGTCACCGCTTTCGAACAGCTAGAGCCACTTTTAGTGCCCCATTCTTGTCTAACCACTCCTAGAGAGGTTGGTGAGGTAATTAAGTATCTCAAAAACAGAAAAGCTCCGGGACCGGATGAAATTAACAACATACTGCTTAAAAACCTTAGCAGGAAAGGTATCGTGCAGATCTACCACATAATAAATGCCATTTTCAGACTACAACACTACCCTAGTAGTCTGAAGATGGCAAATATTATTCCCATTCTCAAAGCGGGAAAACCGAGGAATAATATTGATAGTTACCGCCCCATTTCATTACTAAACACACTTGCCAAAATAATAGACACAATTTTACTTCGCAGACTTAAGACAATCGAACAACGAATACAAATTATCCCGAGGGAACAGTACGGTTTCAGAGAGGGGCACAGCACTGTGGCCCAAGTCCTGAGAATTGTCCATCATGCCAAACAGGCATACAATCAGGACTTGCAAACAGTGCTGGTGGCGCTTGATTCGGAAAAAGCCTTTGACACCGTCTGGACCCGAGGGTTAATCTACAAAATGCTTATGAATGACTTTCCTGGGCACATTGTTAAAACAATTTTGTCATATCTTACGGACAGAAAATTCAACATAAAAGTAAATTCAACAATAACAGGACCTTTCCTAGCAATGGCGGGAGTACCTCAGGGCTCAGTACTATCGCCGCATTTGTACACTATCATGACTCATGATTTACCAATGGGTCGTAATGGGGTACAAACGGCGCAGTACGCCGACGACATCTGTATTTTTACCAGCGACAGATCTGCACAAACAGCGAGCAGCAGGCTGGACGATCATATTAATGGGACATTAATGAATTATCTAGCAGAGAACAAAATGAAAATAAACTCAAGTAAAACGGAATCTATAGTACTAACAAAAAGGCGTATCCAGGGCATAGACACGCCCCTTCAAATACAGAATCAAACAATTGAGACTAAAACTCCACTAAAATATCTCGGTTTTCTGCTAGACAAAACATTATTGTTCAGGGCCCACATAAAAGACAGGGTAGCGAAAAATTCCGGTATTCTGAGGTCTCTGTACCCCTTAATGAATAGACGGAGCAAGCTAACCCTGCCGAACAAAATTCTACTCTTTAAAACTATATTTAGGCCTATACTGACATATGGTTGTCCAGTATACTGTTCAATGCCAAATTCATATTTTCTCCCACTACAAAGGGCACAAAACAGATGTCTCAGGCTAGCACTGGGTTACGACCGCTATGCTAGAATACGAGACATACACGAGACGACAAATATGCCTATGATTAAAGATTTCATTATACAAACTGCTGAAAACTTCTACGCGCGATGCCTCCCTGAGGAACTGAGGGAGAGTATCACTCAAATTCACCAGGGAGACGGCGTGCGTAGAAAACACGGCTGTGTTCACAAAAATCTAAGCATATATAGACGACAATAACAGGACCCACGACAATCTCTACAATACTAAACAATAATTCACACGGACTGGATATTTACGAAATATAGTCCGACGGAGAACTGAGCGATAAATCGACTGGTAGAATCTCGGCCGAGTGCGAATTTTCGCAATCGACCGAGGCACTCCCGGGCAGTTTATAGCCCACCCTCCCAGTGAATTATGACAACAAGACACAGACTAATACAGGACCACTTACCACAAACGACAACCCTGTTTTTTCTAGCTTTTTCAGGGGACAATACGAAATTAAAACACGACACACTTACAAACTACCTACAATTCCCGATCACAATCCCACATAATCCCTTAATAATACCCCAAGGGTAAGGAGTAAGGGCGGCTATATTTAGCATAATCATAATACATAAAGTATACGGCATGTAACAGGCGGAGGGATCGCCTTAGACCTTAAGGGTTTACTTTTAGGGTCGCACATCTGTACTGCGTACAGTGTGTTTTTATTTATATGTTGATTTATTGTGTTGTAAAAATTTTTAAACATTGAATAAAGAATTTAAAAGTAAAGTAAAGTAAGGGTCAACAGGGTAGCCATCCTTGAATTCAAGGGAATAGAAAACTGGGTTTTCCTCCTTATCTGCAACGCACAAAATTGTAGGTATTTCTTTTTCATTATTTCCCTTAATGAAGAAATAGACTAGAAAGTTATTTTTTCTTTCAAAACTTTAATTTGATTCTTTTTGTAAATTTTAGACAACAAACCACCCCTTTTGAGTCACGGGCAAATTTTAATTTTTTTGAATACTGGTTTATTTTCATGTTTTTCCTTCTTTTTTTATCTCATGTTTTTACTTTTCTTTCTTTTAATATTCTTTTTTTCGTTTTTTCTTTCAAATAAATGTGGTTTTATTTGTGAATTAATTAAAGTAAAACAAGCACGTTATTTAAAAATATTTATTAATAAAAAATGGTCAACAAATATATACTTAAAAAAATATAATTGGTTACATTTTTATAACATATACAGGGTGATTTATACCTATTGGGACATAGGATAAGGACAGGTTATTTGGACCAAAATATGGCGATAGGGCCAAATATACCTCAATAAAATATTGCTGTGAAATAAGACACAGGGCGTTAAATAATAATAATAATAGTAATAATAAGAATAATAATAGATTATAATTTCACAGCAATAATTAGTCACTGACAAGAAATGACATGTACTAGACAATTATCATAAATGAAATATTTTTTAAATCTCCATCTGAGACTTGTGAGCTGTTCAATTGCGTTTTTTTTTTAGAAAATGGGTGAAATTATGGTATTTAAACGAGTACCAATATTATGTAAAAATGATGTTTACATTATATTTTTTAATCCAAAATACTAAAATATTTCGTCAAAAAAAAGCTACTACTTAATTTCATCATCAGGAATATTTCACGTGGCGCCCCCTGTAACAATGTAAAATAATATATAAAATATTCCTTATCAGGTTACCTACAGGCCACAGCAAAATTATACCGCTCAATACCGAAACTAATCAGGTTGATCCGTGCGATAATAATATAGAAAGTGAAACTTTGATAGAATATCAATATTTTTTCGATTAACAAAATTTAAATTTTCATGTGCCCGCCAGACAAGATCAAACAACGTTAACCCCTTTGAGTATTACTCTTAACACAGTAGAGTGTAGTGAACTACCTTATATCATATTCACTGAATATAATTTTAAAATTTATTTCCAAATTTAATAGGAAATTACCCTTTTATAGTTTCCACTGTTTTTCAAAAATCCACACACAAGCATACTGTGTACAAATACCTGCTTCCAAAATTTTCAAATTAAAAGAACTAAACATTTATAATGGGCTGATTGGAATTAATAATCTACAAATTTTAGAAGCTAATCTAAATTTTGAAAAAGGATTTTTGATTACTCCTGCTACTAAAATAAAATTTTCAAGAAATAAATAACATTAATAATACAAATATAATTAACATTGAACCTCGTGTCCAGAAGGTCATTGAAATCAAAACTTCTGTAAAACACGGCGAGATCATAATTCCTTATCAAAAGATACATTTATTTGAATATTGGCCTTCTTCATTAATTCTACTAATCTATCAAAAATATTTTTTTTATTCTTTAAAGTTAATGATTTAAATTTAGAGGTGAGAATATCTTATTTTTAGTAATTATTTTTATGTTAAGGATACGACATTACCACGTTATCCGAGACCTCATCTTCGTATTAATATTTTTTTAAGAGTTTTTTATAAATTTTAGCAGAATTCCATAGACCTCAAAAAAGTATTAAAATTAAATAACAAGATTAAAAAGAACAGCGAAAAAGCTTGTGAAAAAAAATAAAAAATATAAATAGTGCCTGCCACGAGACGAGAGATTCTCATCTTTCGTCTTGTCTCGATGAGAGTTTTCTTTGTAAAACAAACTCGAGGCAAGACGAGAGTCATTTTTCAAAGAGAATTTCTCGTTTCTTTCGAACTCACTCAATTATTTATATCGTTATAATTATTTAACATGTAGATAAACTTATCTTACTTGAACCTAGTTGTATTTTCGGAGTTGATATCTCTTATATTCCATTCTTCTCGTCTTTTATTTACTTTTTCCTAAGGTAGCCGATTTTTTTTAGCAGGTACTCAGCTAGCACATAACGTTGCCAAGCCTTTCGGCGATGTTGCATTAAGGGAACGTAATAACATTACTGTACAACGTAAATGCAACGTTCATGAGAAGTTGTTGAGGGAAATCAAAACCTCGCAAAACTTCTATTTGTTATTTACCTAGTTAACCTACCGTAAACATTACAAATCTGAATTCAGAACGTTTAGTTTTATGTCAATTGTCACTTGTCAGTTTTTCTTGTCAATTGTCTTTTTTAATGGTTTATTTTTCGACATCCAGAATTTATTTTATAAATAATTATTATTTATACATTGGAATAGATTTGGTAAGGGTCCTCTATAAAATAGATAAATATTTTCTAAACCATTGTCTTTGTTTCAGATTACAATGCCTGATGTAAATTTATTATTTCATTCATTAAGTATCTTTAGCAGTCGATGCCGATGACACCAAATAAAAAAAAACTACAATAAATACAAAGAATTGCAGATCAATCGTTGTAAACCAGAAGATAAACATTTAACCGAATGTCCGGCAACATTTTACACCAAATACTTATAAAAGGTAATTATACTTTATCGAACTAAAAATACATTTTAAAAATATTATTTTTTAGGTTTCCTTCGACATTCTAGGAATTTTAGAAGCAAAAGTAAATACTACAGAAGTGTAAAGAAGAATATAACACCTGAAGTTTTATAAAAAGTGAATCTATAGGTACATGATATGTCAGGTATATCAGAATTCAAGCAGTTCATTCTCTTCAACAGGCTAGATTGCCTGGAAATGCAACCATCAGTTCAAGTGAAAACCCAGCAGAAAAGTTGAGAGAAATCATAGATGATACTCTCGAGTATAATAGAATATCTTGCTAAAAAACACCAGTTGTTTTTTATAAAATCTACATATCGATGGCTCAATCAAATACTGCCACAACTAAAATACTATTATTTCGAGAAATTTCATTTTGAAATTTTGTAAGTCTCTATTATCATTATTTTGTTTTTGACATACTCTTTATATTTTATTTAAAAGCTTCGATATTTTGCTGTTAAATAAAATGATTACGATTATAAAAGTGAGTTGTTGCATAGTTGTAAAAAATTTGGGTGTTTTTGAAGAAAATAACTCGAATTGAGGCAGTTTTAGACACAGTTTGTGGCTACATTTTAAATGATTTATCTTTAAGGATATTTTTGTTTGGGGTGGTATTTAAAGTAAAACCGTAATGATATTTTGCATCCATTGAACCAAAAATGTAATTGCTTTGTTTTTTGACTTGTGGCGTTTTTTGATTGAGCCATCGATATATCTACTTTGGAAATCAAGCATAAAATTTGTAAAATTCAAACAAATTTCAATACACTAACATTGGTTGTTTTATTTAAAACAACAAAGTAAGGCATATTTTTTAATTTCTATATAATTTCCTTTAATTAATAATAGGTAAACAAGTTATCAATTTCTTTTTTATTCAATGTATTGAGAAGTAAAATCTTTTTATATAAAAATATAATTTATTCTCTTCTAATAAATTGTCATATTTAGGTTACATTATAGCACTTTATAAATATCTATGCAAAAAAAGTTAAAAGGCTTGATTTAAAAAAGATATATCTCTGCGTCTTAGGTAAGAAATCAGCGAACTTAGCTATCCTCTAGTATTCTAATATAATAATATATGTACCTAGTCATTGTTGTATTCGTTTACTATTTTTCACCAATCTAGCTTTATCATCGTTCACCATTTAAGGTTTTAGTGAACCTTTGCAATATTGGTACCTTATTATACTATTTAGCTAATTTTGTCCAATCGTTCAGTGCTTTCTAGGTAGCTTCTTCTATCCCACATGTATACTTGTGTTTGTGATATAAGGTGTGTTCTTTTATTCAATAATTGTTCTATCAGTGATTGATGTAATTTATCTATTCTGCAGTCGTTTTATATTTGAACTCTTATATTTTAGGTTAACTTAAATGATTGATTATCCTCACCATTCGTCTATCACATATCCATCGGCTTTAAAAGCCGATGGATGCCTTGGCTCATTGGTGAACACACCGCTGGAAAAAAGAATGATTGACACATACAATCGTCTTTCCATCACTTAATTTACGAACGGTTTGCTGCAAGCGCTGGATACAGCACTGAATAAAAGAACACGCCTACACCTACCTCTACTTTTGTGCTATTGGTACTTGATTTCAAGAACATTTTAATAATAAATTTATATAAATATTTTGTTTTATTTGAAATTTTCATGTCTCGATTGAGATTTTACTATAGCCTCAATTTCAGCCTCTCTGTATTACATTACACAATGTGTGTCCATGGATGGACTTAATTATACTTGTAAAAATATTTATTTTAAATTAAACAAAAAGTTATTTTTCATAATTTCTCAATGTGAATCGAATTTATTTAACAAGCAAGAAATTATGAAGAATTACTTTTTTAATTTAAAATAAATATTTTCACAAGTATAGTTAAGCCCATCCGTGGACACACTGTATAATGCTGTAGATCTAATTCACATTATAACATCAATAGAACGTTTCAGAGCAACTTTCGGGGTAAGTACCGTAAAAGTGCTAGTGTGATGTTTTCCGAACTTCACTTGTTACGTGCACACTTTACCTTGGGAATATTTTACCCTAAAAAGATAAAGATGTCTTCGAAAAAATGAATTTATTCGTAATAAGATAAATCACAATATTAATAATAGTTTTCAGTCATCTGTGTTTCGAAACCCTAAAAATAATAAATATAAATAACAATATCAATAAGATATTTAGGAACATAAAACTTACCAATAGATTTAATCACACCTTTTTTTCTCGCCTTCATCGTCTGCATATATTTTACTAAGTGTAGTTTTACTTCTAAAAACAATACAAAATATAAATCGACATTAGATACCTTACGATGAGTAGAATGTTATTCCAACAAAATACTAAATTATAAATGTTTACCCTATTTAAATAATTTAGAGAAATTTAGTTATTCAGTTAGGTAGTTTAGGGTAGATTTTCTTTAAAATCTTTATTATGATTTTATATATGACTTGTTTATTTCCATCATGTCAAAGTCATTTTGTTGTCCTTCTTTTTCAAATACTTCTAATTAATTAAAATAATTACATTAAGGTACAACAATCAGGATAATTTAAATATCTTATCTGGACATGAACTGACCACTGACCACTTTTTATAAATCTTTTTTTATACTCTCATATCTGGCCTTTTGAATAAAATGGCTTCTTGCTGAACCACCTGGGTTTAAGTTTTCGAATTTTCGGATTTATTTAGCCAGTATTTTCAACCCTCATCTTAATTCTTACAAGTAATGTTTCATTTAAGTTGAATTACATATTGTGGATTTTATTGCTTGTAAAAGAAAGGCCCCTCACATCTGTGGTAAGTTCAACCTCTCCATGCTTTCCTAAAAATCAAGTATTAATAATGTTGTTTCCTTTTAGGCCTTTAAGTACTGATTTAAGTACTTATTTACGTTTTATGCGTTCATTTATTCATTGAATATTTATTTGAACAAGATTATTTGAATCGAGAGATATGACCGATAGATATTGAAGGTTCGGTATCTACCACCGATTTATCTGCAGCACCCATATAATTCATTGGCACCTTCTGGAGACATCACCAACCATTACCGAGTCCTGAGTTATCAGTCGATAGTAAGACTTCAAATCCCTCAGCCCTCAAGTAAGGACTACCTTTCTTATTTTAATGTACCTGAACGTAGCAGCTCTCATTACCATCGGTACACTAGAGTAAAGTACAATATATATAGTTGATAAGATTTAAGATCATAATTAAAACTCACCTTTTTCTGTGCACCTTATAGTACTACAAGGGGGAACGTAAATCACCTTTATATTATTAACAGTATAGAGAACATAATAAACATTTGTAGGGGATAATAACTCCATGGTAAATTTTGTGCATCAACTAAAAGATAAAAATATTAAATCAGATCCCAGGACAAAATACTTTCATTAACCACCCCACTCTCCGAATAATAAATTTAATAGAGCTAGCTTGGGAAAACAGTAATTTTTGCCACCCCTTACAGTCCTGGGGAGACTAGGAGCGTGGCACACTTTATAACTTCTACGAGATGTGCTATAAAAGTCTTGCAGTTGCGGACATTCGGTAGTTGCAGGGATAATAGGGTTACATTTACAGTACATTGCATGCGAGCTTAAAGAGCCTAAAATTGCAGCTTATTAACGTAGATGGGATGTTTTTGTGCTAGCAGGGTATACATTCCAGGGACGTCTCCTAAGATTTTGAATACAATACAGAAGTATGACGTAAGCCTTCAAAAGATGTATATATTTTTATTACCTAAGTTAGAAATTAATTTCATATTTATTATTTTAAAAATGGTTTTGTTTACATTATTAGATATATGAAAGGATGACATCTGAGATGTGTCAATCATTCTTGTGCAATAAAACTTTTATGAAAATGATTCTTGGACTAACTTAAAAGTATATTTGGTACAGAGTATGTAATGAAAACCTTCTATTTTTCTTCTTCTCTCTATACAAAGAGATATATATCTTACTTTTTACCTAATTAATTCAATAATAGGTAATTTGAAGATTAGATCAATTAAATTAGGTTTTGAAACAGGAAGAACCTGAGTAAGGTTAAATCTGACATTCTTCTTAAGGAGTTCATGAGATCTGCATGGCAAATTTGTAATTTGTTACAATTTATGATTTCGTAAGTTAAGCTATCGATACCTACTAAGAGTCGTTCCAGTTGGAAACTTCCGATTAATTGGATTTGGAAAAGTTCATAGCTACAGTTTACTTCGATTCATACTCAAGTATTCCCTGCTTAGAAACAAGCACATTCACCCAAGGGCCCCATTACATACCTGGTAAGCATTATAAGTTTTAATCAATGTTACTTATTATATTTTGAACATAAAAATAAATTCTCATAAAGACTTACTTCTTTCTAGACCGTATATATTCGAATATCTTTAGTTTCTATCTTGTATTATAATAATAATAATATAATAATAATAATAATAATAATAATAATAATAATAATAATAATAAATAATAATAATAATAATAATAATAATAATAATAATAATTAATAATAATAATAATAATAATAATAATAATAATAATAATAATAATAATAATAATAATAATAATAATAATAATAATAATAATAATAATAATAATAATAATAATAATAATAATAATAATAATAATAATAATTAATAATAATAATAATAATAATAATAATAATAATAATAATAATAATAATAATAATAATAATAATAATTAATAATAATAATAATAATAATAATAATAATAATAATAATAATAATAATAATAATAATAATAATAATAATAATAATAATAATAATAATAATAATAATAATAATAATAATAATAATAATAATAATAATAATAATAATAATAATAATAATAATAATAATAATAATAATAATAATAATAATAATAATAATAATAATAATAATAATAATAATAATAATAATAATAATAATAATAATAATAATAATAATAATAATATAATAATACTCTCCCTAATTCACCCCCTTACGAGTGAATTTCAACCCCTGAAGTCGACTGAACGACTTGTGTAGGGGAAGGGACGGATATTATTATTATTTGCCGTGGCGCTCCGGGGCGACTTAAGGATGATTGATGGTGCCATTTGACTTACAGGTGAGGAAAACCTCACCCACCATCATCGAGACGATAATGTATGGCGATTTTATAATCTGCATGTCATATCAATAGAAATTGAATTTCTATTAATACGGCACACATCAAATACTAAACCGAACCATGCAATTTAATTAAAAATCCACATGGTCTGGTCTGGGATTCGAAGCCCAGCAGTCTCGGACTCATAAACTTGCATATAAATGAATATAAGCGCGTTAGACCGCTACACCATCGACCCCTCTGTATACAGGGTGTTCCATCTAAGACGAGCCTCCCCGTATATTTCTTATCCCATAGTAATTGGAAAAATCTCCCAAAACACGTCGGATGATTTTCTTGACCCATAGAACAAAAAACATTTATTGTAAAAATCATTTTATCATAAAAAAAATAACTAGTCAAACAACAAACTCAAACAAAACATTCTAAATGCAACAAGTCACTCTTTTTAAATATAATCTGGTTTTTTAAAAAATGCAAAAGTGGGCCATATTTTCGCCTTTAAGGCTATTAAGACCCACATTGAAACAGAAGGACGAAAATATGGCCCGAGTTTACGGAGTACAGGAAGGACATATAAATGATTCTGTATCGTTTGCTGTCAGTCCAACACAGTCCTCATGTATCCAAGTGTGACATATTAAACACTGTCGCATATCCTCAACACGAGCCACGTTACATACTGTACACATCCAGTTGCTGATGTCTGATATGTTTTCCTGCTTAGCCGAGTGCTTAGCAGATGTTTGAA